>JAQZBX010001512.1:0-32765 GCA_029593785.1 Cabassous unicinctus | reverse complement strand
AGACTAAATTACAACATAGCACTTCTCAGAATGAGCCAAGGAAATGCATTCTGCAAGAAGAAATAATTGTATTTGAGTGTCTCTGTAAAAATCAGGAAGTCTTTTAGCAGTAAGTACTAATGCTTTTCTTTTTAGTCTGCCTTCTTTTGTGCTGTAGTATATTCAGCCTCAGTGGCAAGCCTATCACACTAATTATTATTACATCTAGTGGTTCAGTTATCTTGATGACTACTGTAGCTGAAATACTCCAAGGTCAAATCCTTAATAGCATGAATCAAACTAAGTAGCCATCATACATACAGTTCCTTTTGAGATATCCTGGATGAAACAGTATATTCCAAACCTGTTTGTGAGCCTTAGGATGCTTATGAACACTGAGTATGTTACGTGTACAGTTTAACTGAACCATGCATTTTGCAAAAGTTCCCTCTCAAAAATCGTGTGAGAAGCAGGTGTCTCATGAAAATAAGCACATAAATGCACCTGTAATGGTCCTATTGACCATGAAAGTCATCAGATTCAAAATAATCTGGGTGCTTTTTTTTGTGTCATCCCAATCCATAGATAATAATTTCATATATTACACATATAAGTGTAAACATAAATCCATTGGCACACAATTGCATTTCTGCCTGGTTTATGCATACACAAAGTGATGTAAATGAACTCCAGACCATGTTGAAAAATATTGCTCTCCCCAAATTCTTCCATACCTCTAGGGTGGGAATAGGCATTTAGTTTGTAATATATCCAAGTATGAGCATCTGCACACATTTGGATGTTCCATGAATATGAAATTAAATATGAAACTTTTTTCTTTTGTGACAATTTTTCCTTCTTTAATTTTTTAACACAGCAGTTGTACATCTGGATAGCAGTGATTTCTTCTTTAATTTAAATGTGTTGATTTTTTGTAGATTGTGTTTGAGTAAAGAAACTGAATTGTGCAACTATTCATTCTGAACGTAGCAAAACATCCATTTAATTCAAATATGATTTCCAAAGAAAAAAAGTAAACATAAGTAGAAAACTGGGTTGGGTCAGCTTTGACTTGCAAGGGCTTTTGGCTTTGCAGTACTCAATACTTATATTACAAGGTTAGAATAACCAAGATTGCTTCGGTTACTTTTTGTTAAAGGAATATAAATAAGTGAAGGCTTTATCTCTCAGGAAAATTATAATTCAAAGTGTTTTAAGAATTATTCAAGGACCTTTTAACCCCCTTTTTTCATTTTAGTTAAAAAATATACTTTAAATTGGTATTAAGAAATGATGATTCGTGTCCATTGTCATGTGATGATTATAATAATGAAGTTTTCCTGAATCTGCTTTGCCCCTTCCTTTCACTGTCTCGGTCTTCCTTGTTCTACATCTTTCTGTTCTCCCTTCTACATCTTTGTCTGGCAGAAAAATTCTAAACATATTGTCATAAAGCAGTTGTGTTATGTTACAATTAAAAGTCTTACAATATTAAAAGAGCTCCTATACAACTATATAAGATGTATAAATTTTATAGATTCAATTTTGTTCCCTTTTGAAAATGGATTTTTAAAATGTACAGCCACATATTTTATTTTTTATGTTAATGACAAATGATTCAACAAACACTGAATATGAAAGAAGAAATATTATGCTGTTTAAAATAATGTTATCTGATTATTCTTTGACTGTAATGTAGTTGGCATGCTGCATTTGGGGCTGTCTATGTGTGTTTTTTAAAATGTCATCTTTATTAGTATTACACTCAAGGAATAGTACCAAGAATCAGTTTCTTTCAAGACCTTCCTCCAGTGTGTGGCATATAAGTCTGTGACGAGCGACATTACAGAAGGTCATGTCACTTTTAACTGCTTGCATTACATCTTTCTGATTTCCCTAGTGCCCTTCCTTTGTTTGATTAATACTACTTGCTTTCAAGCAAGGTATCAGAAAGCATAATTTGGAGAGAGAATTCTAGAGTCGATCTGAGATATTCAACCGCAGAAAAAGGAAACCAACTTTGTAAAATGCATCTTTTCTAACACATGAATTTTTTTGGTCACTCTTTTCATTTTATGTGTATGTGTGTGTGTGTCCTCAAGGAAATCCTATGTATGTATTGTTTTTAAATTATAACTGACAAATGTTTGGGCAACTGGGCTTTGTATACTTGAAAACAAACTATGTAGTGCTTATTTGACTTTATTTGAAGAGGAATAGCTGGAATTTGAGGCAAAGTTCCTTTTTTAATTTTTTTTCCTTAGTTAAGTGTTAAGCACTTTCTTTCTAAATAGCAGGTGTTATTTGAGTTTTCTGGGAAAGGTTGCAATTTTGTGCAGTCATTAAATGCACTTCAGTGATATGTACAGTTTGTTTTTAAAAGCTCAGTTTGCAGTTTCCCATATATTCATCACATTTAGCCAGGGCTCTTGCTTTAAAGCATAGCTCAGCTTCTGAACTCTCTTGCTCTCCAAGCCATCCATTTCACTTCTCCACTAAAGCCTGAAGATTAGTTGTGAGGGCACCATCATTTTAATTTGGAATCTCGTGTACACCCCTACCTGTGTCCCTATATGTGTGTCATAGTATCAATTATTCAGAATTATTTTTTATGATTTGTATGAAAAAGAACATTGAATCATTTGCCCAGAAAAAATATGTGTAATTTAATTTCCCAAAATTAACGTTCATAGTTAGTAAGTTATTTGTATTTTTCTTAACAGCTAACATTTTTGAGAGATTACTTTGATAGAACTGTGCTAAGCACTTTATATACATGATTTCATTGGATCCTTAAACAACATGGTGGGATGGGTACTATTATTATCTCCATTTTCCAAGATACCTTAAATGTCACCTGGCCAAAATGTAAGAGTGCAATACATTCCGAAGCAACGTAAAGACATCAGTAGGAAACCCTCTGCTATAAATCCTTGTTTGTCGAAGTTCGTGATGTAACATTAAAAAGGCACCAGAGGAGGGGGAAAGCCCTCACTAGAGCACTGAAACCCAACACAAAGGCACCTCACTAACACAACACTGTTCTGCCAAGTTTAAAAGCAAATGTCTGTTTGGGTTGATGGTAAAGTTTTGGTAATGGATGGTGGTGACGGTAGCACAACATTTCGAATGTAATTAACAGCACTGAATTATAAATGTGAATGTGGTTTAAAAAGGGGCAATTTTAGGTACTATATAAGCTGCTAAAATTAAAATTAAAATATAAAACCTGTGACTGTACAACACAGTGAACCGTATTGTAAACGATGGACTAGAGTTAATAGTACAATTATGAAAATGTTCTTTAATGAACTATAACAAATGTACCCCACTAATGCAAAGTGTTAATAATAGGTGATATATTGAAAAAAATACACCCTAATATAAACTATGGTCTATAGTTAATAGTACACTTATAATATTCTTTCATCAGTTGTAACAAAGGTACCACACTAATGCGAAGTGTTAATAATAAGGGGGTGGAATGTAAGAGAATGCTATATTTTTTACATGATTTTTCTGTAAACCTACAACTTCTCTAATTAAAAAAAAAAAATTAAATAAAAAAAGCAAATGGTTGTTTTGGGTGGTTCCAGCTGCACATTTGTGGAGCAATTGTGCATAGCCAATTACCCACTTATGCAGGGTAGGGACAGTTTAGGTTTTGCAAACAAAAAGCCTAATTTTGTAGGCCACCTTTGAGTCACCCTTGTGCATTAGCTCCACTGCTGATATGTCAAACATGTAAATTAAGCTGTTGGTTTATTTTATGCTCCAAGAATATTGGGAATTTTTGAAAACTAATCTGAAAATGTTGGAGATTCCTGAAATCCTAAAATAAAGATTGAACTTTCATATCTTATTGTTCCAGGAAAATATTCGAAAGTGTTTTGAATCCTTGCTTTTATTAATCTATATCATATATTAGATATGTCTTTCTAGGTGACCTAGTGTGGTTCTGTGAGATAAATGATAGGCACTTAGCCAAAAAGTGCCCATTATTTGAGTTTATCAACAGGGATAAAAGTATAGTATTCATTTAACTTTCCTTGAAATATTTGATGTATGACACCAAAATATTAATTAATTTAGGCACAAACTAATCATAAAAAAATTTGTGAGGGTGAGGTAAATTCTTTTGACACAATACAATGTATTGAAATATTAGAATATTGTGGCAACGTACTTTTTAAACCTCCATAAGAAATTGCCCAGTATGTATTAGCTTGACATATATCACCTCAATTATACACTGTCATTATTGTTTGCTATATATTTGTGATGTGCATATTTAAACTTTGTGGAAATTAAAAACCAACATGAAATTGTTATCTGATAGTCCCCATTTATATTCTACTGGATTGTAAGCTTCTTGAGGGCTGTTATGTAAATAGATTAAGTATCTGTACTTAGTACTATGTGCATTGGACAAGGAGTTTATAATAAATGCTTATTGAATTCTGAATACCGTTAGAGACAATATCAAGAATTCTTTCTTGCTGAGGCTGAATTGTTTTATACATCTTAAGTGTAAGCTCTCATGAGATATTGGTTACAATACATTGTACTACTAATGGTTACACATTGCATTACTAGGGTTCTTTTGAAATGCTGAATTTCCAAATGAAAGACCACAAAACTCTACATTTAATAGAATATTTAAGTTTGGAACAACCTCACAGGGTGTCAGATGCTTTTGGTTACATATTGGTTCATGTGATCTAGAAATTTGTGTTTGGACTAATTTTTTTAATCAGTTAATACTTTAGGAATATTTGAGAAAAACTATTAGGAATAACCTAAAGTGCTGACATGTTTCCTCAGTTTATGCAACTTTGAATAAGTTATTGAAGTTTTCATTCATAGCATATTTCTGCCTATCATAAAGCCTTATGAAAGAAGGTGTGGTATAATTAATTATGTTCTAACATTATGGGCTTTGAGAGAAAGGTTTCATAAATTTTTATATTTGATAACCATGATTCCATTATTTCTATCCAGACATAGAGAGTCAGACTAGATTTAAAAAAAACACCATGAGAATTAAGAAAGTATATTGAATGGCAGAAGTACAATCAAAAACTGGCATTTACCTGCATTATAACCCACCCCAAAAGATTCTCAGATTTTGGTTTCCAGGGAGTGTGTGTGTGTGTAGGTGTGTGAGATCACAAAGAAACATCCAAAATGGATGAAGTTGCATTTTTAATGCCAATAGTTACATATTGATTGAGGCAAAGGAAACTTATTTGGCAAACCCAAAATTACTATTCCATTCTGCTGAAGTAGGCAACCTAGAAGCAATAAGAAAAACCTGCATGGATATATATCCACCTACACAGGTTATACACACATATTATATATATATAATAAATATATATTTGATTATAGATATAATTATAATATATATATATATTTGATTATAGAATACATTTCTAATTTTCTTTTAATAATGCCAATTTCCATAATATAATTCTTAAGTAAAATTACAGATAATTTAAATTTGGAATTTCGGATAATCCACAACATCAAAAAGCAATACAGAGATAGTCAAGAGGTGACTATTATACATAAGAATTGTAATTTGAGCCAACAAAGATATTGTTAGTTTTATGCCATAGACCACCAGCATGAATCAATTGACAGAAATAGATTTTTATCTTAGAGTTTGGTGAAAAGTAAATTAGAAATAGCAGAGCAGTTTTAAGCTTAGTTATCTAGCTCTAAATTTAAAATGCCTGATTCATATAGACAGCAGAATAGGTAGAAAGGAAATTTCCCTGTTTCAAGAATCCCCTAAATAATGTTAGTTTACCTTATGCATATTTCAAATTCTTTAAGTTGTCACAGAGCATTTTACTCATAGAGTTTTCCTGACTGGAATTCAGTTTCCTGGTTTTGATCAATTAAAGGCATAGCATTTTCCTAATCCCTATCTCTAGATCAAATATTCTCTCTGTTTAAAATATTAATAAAGTTTTCATTTCCAAAGGTTCAAAATGACAGAACAAAATTTTCTCCCTTAAGATCACTACAACTTCTGTTTCTGTCTGCAGGTAGTGGAGGACATGCTAGAGGACGAGGAAGAAGAAGATGACAAAGATGACAAGGTAATTATCTTTCCCAGCACTTGGGTACCTGGGGATGGGGAAATGTAGACATGACACTGTTTTCACAGACAGTTAAAAAAAAAAAAAAAAAAGGAGTTGAAGTGTTTGAGTCCAGAAAATTGGACAGTGCTGTTTATCATCCTAACAATGCCACTGAATGTTGCAAAGAGGGAGAGAGAGCTATAAATCCTCTTCATTTTTGTCCAGAGCTGGGTCAAATATTTTTCTGCCAGGAACAAAAAATAATAATTCAGCTTGTCTGGAACTTGATAGCTCTCGTGAAGATAACGGCAGTGACAACTGTTTTTGAAGGGCAAAAATTTGTCCTATCTTGAGTATTACAAATCGGGCTACACTTTGGGGGAAGAGGAAAGTGAAAAAAAAAAATAGCCGCCTGCATGAGTTGAACATGGATGTTGCCATCTGTAATTTTCAGAGAATTGCTCAGCAAAAGAACATGTGTGTAGCGTGCTCCGGAGGACGTTTAAATAACCCCAATGCTCACTGCCATTGCCTAGACTTGAAATGGCCCCCTGGCTTATTGGTCAGGAAAGCCCATTCCAAGAGGCTCATATTTCCATTGCTGGTTGGAGATGGTCACCACAGTAAATAACAGCTCGTTTCTGGGGATTGCTTGGATTGGCTGTCCCCTGGGGAGAGGGGACAACCAGAAGGAGGAAATTAGAATGACCTTGTACCATTGCTGCAGTGGCTAGGATTGGAAGAACAGCTTTCTGTGGCAAGGAGGATTGTGATGCTGGCTTAACATCATCTTTGTGAGTGTTTAGACATAAAATATAAAAAGTACTGGGGTGGGGTTGAGAAGGGGAAGAGAGAATATCATTAATTATTTCCACATTGTTTGGCATATAAAACCAGATTTTGACCTTCACCAGAATCTGCCTGACTTCTGTTGTAGTAAAGCAATGAAATTTTTTGAAGAAAGGAGAAAAACAGTGTATCTTAATTTATGCCCTTGACCTTTGATTCCAATAGAGATGCACCGTTATATCCTAGTGCAAGAATTTGTGTGCTGGAAGCAAGCATTAGAAATGTCAAAAAAAAAAAAAAATCACAGTGATTAATTAATCTCCCAAATGATTTTTTTCCCTGACTAATATTCAGTGCTTGAAGGAAAATGGAAACATAGGCATACACACACACACACACACATACACACACTTTCTCCTTTCTAATGCGATTTCAAACATTTTTAAATCGAGAGCACTTTTATGTGAAATTTTTCTTCCGTACATCATTTAGTCATTAGTGACATCATCAAACATAAACTAACAAAATCTCCTCCCTGCAAAAACACATATGTGCTTGTTTTTAATGCAAAATTACATGAGCATACACTTCTGGCAATAAATGATATGATTTATTGTTAAGGTCAGTTGCAGAGCTGTAGAGAGCTTGTATTTTAACTCAACATGCCAGCTCTGAATCATCATTTCTCTGCTGATAAACACTGAGCTGCCATCCATTTATGGCCATTTTCCCTTGCTTGTTGCTGCTTTATTATTAAAGCCACCATAAAGATCCATCCCAGCAGCAGGAGTTTCCCCAGAAATGTTAATAAATGGGAACCCTTAGTGAAGTCTAGTATGTCAAGGTCCCTGCTTGAAGTCAAGCTCTATTTTTCCATCAGTTTTTTGATATTCTATACTACTAATCTCCCCCTTTATTTGGTCATTTCTTTAATCGAGAGGATGACAGAAATTGGAAACAAATAGACACACCTTGTTAACCAGCTCACCAAAACATTAATGTCCAGTGGAACATGCCAGGGTGGAAACACCAAATCCCCAGAGTGGCATCTGTTGTAATCTAGTGTTTGGTCGTCTGAAATTGACACCCTGGTTCTAGCACATTTTCAGATCTAGTTACCAAAGTTGATTGAAAGTGAGTGCTTAAATTACTGTGTGAATTAAACTATATTCTGTACACTATGCCTACAGTGTATTTTCCATATGAAAGGATTGTAGGCTGATTTTCGTAAATCCAACCCTTTATATGAGTGATACATAAGGAGAGGCTTTCTTTTTTTACTCCTAATACAATTGATAACATAAAAATCATATCTGAACAAAAAAGAAAATGACAAATGTAATATTTTACAATAGACTTTTAAGCACTTACATAATAGAGGAGAGAATCTTAGAGTGGACGTCTTGAAGTATAAAGTTTTTATTATAAGAAATGGAAATATGACAGGATCCTTCAAGTTTCCATTTACCGGCTTCCGTCTCTTGACTGGCTCTCACAGCGGTAAATGTAAGTCTTGGCTATCAGTGTCTGAGTGGGAGAAGGGTAATTTCCTACTTAAAAAAAAAAATTCATTGGTTCC
Source organism: Cabassous unicinctus (assembly GCA_029593785.1). Taxonomy (NCBI): domain Eukaryota; kingdom Metazoa; phylum Chordata; class Mammalia; order Cingulata; family Chlamyphoridae; genus Cabassous; species Cabassous unicinctus. The sequence goes on along the minus strand of JAQZBX010001512.1, from coordinate 24,326 downwards.
TCTATTTAAAGTTTGTGTATAGAGTCATGTGTAATGGAATTTCATGAGAAAACAAATGTGTTTTTTTGCCATGTGAGCAGGTACTGACCTTGAGCTCTCATTATTTCTCTGTTTTCTCATATGGTATAATAGTAGGGTCAGGTCAGTGGGTCCTCTTATAGGATAAAAGTAAAAAAGATTAATAAATGTGCCAAAGCCTCACTTTAATTGAACCTGAAGCATATGTTGCAAGTATGTAAAATACGTCCCAGATGTTTCACCAGGACTAGTGTCTTGGCTTTCCCTGATTACCACAAGGCAGCTATTAGTCCTATAACCTTTGGACTTGGGGGTAAATGGGGTATTACATGGCACAGAATGAGAGCACCTGTTTTCCATTCAGCAAAGACCCCTGGCAGGCTTCGCTTAAGCCTATCCATATGTTTTCACTTAGCAGATTGTTGGGCGATTATGAAAAGTGTCTTTCTTTAGAGCCAGAATTGATATTAGTCACTCACAATGAAAGGGCAAGTCATTGGCTACTTGACAAGGTTCGTATGGATATAAACTGAAGTCGTTTATTTCATTGAGCTGGGAGTGTTTTCCCTCCACATAATTATATAAACAGCAAAGACACAGGTATAAGAAGTTGAAGCAGGCAAAGATTACAATCAGTTAAAACAATCATTTTGTAATTGTTTTTCAGGAGCGCTGACTTTAGCACCTTAGAAGATTTTGCTTAAAATTGGCAAAAGCTAAGTCATATATGGGTTTTCACCTGGATCCCCAGATCTTGAAGGTTTTCCAGATTATGGCCTTTTAAGTATCTTTTTTTAACTTGTGTTCTTCCTTTTTATTTTAGCTGCTACTCATTATTTGGGTAAGGATTTGTGATCCTCGGACTTATCCTTTATTCTAGGTTCCATTCTGCGCATTTGCTGAAGTCTAAAATTAGTTGGCTTCCTCTCTTAATCCAATTCTCTGGTTCTCACAAAGGCAAAGAATATGGGTCTTAGTTATGAATCATCAACTTGTTAATATTTTCACCTACATGCTTTGGGTAGTTACTGCATGTTGAGCTGTGCTGGAAATAACATTTTTCCTGATTTCATCATTAGGAAGATAGCATACCGTGTTCTCAATTCCCTTTGTTGTAGAGCAGGCTCTCAAGCATCAACCAGAGTCACGGTCTAATCTGATTTTTGACCTGACACCAAACTCTGCCTATGTGGTTGAGAATCTCTTAGCAAGTAAGGCTTGGCTAAATTACCTAGGTGGAGCTATCAACAAGCCCTATAATTGTGGTTTTCACCATGTTATATACAGTAATACAGTGGTCATCTGCATAACCTAGACATCTAATTAATGAAGATCAGCTTTCATTTTGTAGCTAAAAAGTTAGGCATGCTTCCCACTGTGCACCCTACCCTTGTAATAAGATCCAGCTGCAGTACAGGAAGCAGAAGATAGAATGCAGGTTTTCCTCAGGAGAAGCGTGGATTCAGATGTGTGGCATTCTAGTAATGTTTATTGATAAAAGATATTAAAAATGTTCAGGCATTTATGCTTACACTGCTTCTACTTTTTCTTCCACCATTATGTCAGCATTACAGTGTTTCAAGATAACTAGATGCTATTGAATGAAACATATCTGAGTTACTTCAAAATACACAGATTGTTTGCTTTAATTCTTGAAATCTGTGTTTTCTGGTTTGCTTCTCAAGCCCTAAACATGTATATAATATACCCAAGATGCATACGTCTCTGCATCTCAAGTCAACCGTGAGGAGGGAAAAAGAGATATATATGATACAGGAGAAGATTTTAATCACACAAAATGGCATTTTCCAGTTCTGTTCAATAAACAACTGTGTGGTGGGAAAACAGATCAAGGCTTTGGAGAAAGGCAGGGAGAGAAGAGACAGGAAATTCTTTTTAAAAAATCTCAAATCACATTTAACTGGAATGCCATTGTCTTAGCATATTAGTTTTCTATTGCTGCATAACAAATTACCACACAGAGGCTGAAATCAACACCCATTTATTTGTTCTCAGTTCAGTAAGTCACAAGTTCAGACACAGCTCAACTAGGTTTTCTGTTCAGGGTCTCACAAGTAAGATGTCTTTCAGGTGGATTTCTCATCTGGAGACCCTGGGGAAGAGTCTGCTTCCAAGCTCATTCAGGCTGTTGGCATAATCCAGTGCTTTGTGGTGGTAGGCATGAAGTCCTTGCTTTCATGCTGGCTTTCAGCCCCTAACAGCCACTTTCAGGTCACGTCCAAACATCTATCGCCCTCCATATTTAAATCCCTCAATAGAGAAACTCTCTTGTGGTAAGCCACTCCGTCTTGCACTTCAAAGCTCTTTCTTTAGGAAGAGCCAATCCCTTTGAAGTACTTACCTGATAATGTTAGACCCATACAAGATAATCACCCTTTCTTAAAGTCACCTGTGCCATGTGACATACCCTAATCACAGGTGTGACTATCCCATCCTATTCATCAATCCCCCTCCCACATATGTACTTGGCAACCATCTTAGAATTCTGTCCACCAAAACCATCTAGGCCCACTTGTGTAATAGAGCAAAAATGGAGCATCCTTTGTGTACATTATATGTATCTATTGCTAGGCTGTGACCCAGTTATCCTACAACAAACACATTAGGAAAGCCTGCCTGCCAAGGTATATCCTCGCTATCAAAGATTATAGAAAGCATCGCATACCAGAAGTGTGAAACAAGATGTATTTTACAATCATCAAATAATATATCCCCCTTATAATCTAATTCTAATCTAGGATGAGGGGTGGTTGGGCAGGAAGAGGGCCTGCTGGCACTATGTCTACTGTCGTCTCCTGCTGGGGAAAAGAGCAAATAATAAAATTAGCAAAAGAGGGTGAAGGATTCAGTCTTCCTTTTGGCATCCTGTTGGTGCTTAGTCTGACTGAGCTGATAGGCCATTGACCTGGAGTCAATAGAAGAACTATCTACTTAGAATCAGAGCGACATTAGAACTAGAAGATATCTAAGAAATAATCTCGTTCAACCCCATCGTTTTAAAATGAGGACACTGTGGTTCAGCCAAACTTGAATTGCCAAAGGTGTCATAGACAATAAGTAGCAGAGCCACAGATAATACTCAGGTTTTCTGACTCCAAGTTTGGCATCCTTACCCTTCCTTAAGATGATGTTTTCCAAGAAAAAAATAATTCAATGTGCTGCTGCACATTACCTCAGGCATCATCTTGAAAGTATTTAGATAGCACAATAAAGGAACATACCTTCCATCCCAGCAAGAGGTTGTTTGCTTCCAAGTTTCCACTTCTCCTCACTGATCTCCTGCACATCTAGCCATTTCCCACTGTACCAGTTAAGGGGTTGTGTGTTAGGAATAGTAACTCCCTAAACATAGCCATGTCCTAATTCCAGGAACCTGTGAATATGTTATGATACAAGGCAAAGAGAAATTAAGGTTGCAGATGGAATGAAGGCTGCTAATCAGCTGACCTTAAAATAAGGGGAGTAGCCTGGATTGTTCAGGTGGGTCCAGTGTAGTTACAAGGGCCTTAAATATGGAAGAGCTGAGTAAAAGAGGGGGTTGGAGTGGTGCCATGTGAGAAAGGACTCAGCCTGACTCTTCTGACTTTGAAGATGGACGAAGGGGCCTGTGGACCAAGAAATATGGTCAGCCTCTAGAAACTGGAAGGGGCAAGGAAACTGTTCTCCTCTAGAGCCTCAGGAAAGAATGCAGTCCTGTCCACACCTTGATTTTATCCCAGTGAGATCCTCTTCAGAATTCTGAACTGCAGAACAGTAAGATAAGAAATTTGTGTTGTTTTAAGCCACTAAACTTATGGGAACTTGTCACAGCATCAATAGCAAACTAACACAGATGCCTGCCAACTGCATTTTCTGTACATGTCCAAAAAAAACCACTACATATTAAAGCACTAGATCTGAACTCTTTATTTTTCCTTATTGGCTGAGTCTTACTCTTCCACACAATTATAGCTACACAGTTCTTCATTCAATGTGGAAACTAAAAACAGTACTTAACAAAGCAAACATTTTATCCAAGTTGCCTTAATTTTCATTTCAGAAGAACTTGTCCAAAAATGAGAAAGGCTTATTGTCTTTCTCTAAAGCAGTTGAGTACTTGCCTTTTTCGGAGCTTGTGATATTAATTGGTCAGTGGAGCAGCAAGGCACGGTTAACTTCATTTTTCAACAGAAGAATTTTGAGGAATTCCATTCCTTAAAATGTTTCAACCCTACAGTGCTCCAGGGCAGTGAGTGTTAGCCTTATTTAGATCACACACCCTTTGAGAATATGAAGAAAGCTGTAGATTTCCTCCCCAAAAGAAAACATATAAGCACATACACACACATTTTCCATGCCATTTGTTTGCAATGAAAACTGGATTAGAGACTATAATATATCTTGTTAAAGTCTTATACCTCAACTGCTCTCATTGCCTTCCTTTTGACATTGTCTATTTCCTTAAACACTTGATCTATGCAAATTTCACAAATAAAACAGAAATAAAGTTTAATTCAGCTCAAAAATAAGCATCAACAAGAAGGCTGATGTTTGGCTTGATATAGAAATAATGGAGTCTCTTTTGACCCAGTAATGGGCTTGTTATCTTTGACATCCAGTTGACCATAGCTTTTTAGTTTCAAGGCAGTAAGTGCTGGAAACAATGAATCGGCAAAGGAGCATAGTAACAAACAAAAGGGGAGACTTTATCAGATGAGGGTTAGTGAGGATTCCTAGAATTCTCCAAAATACTTAAGTTGAATTTATACTGTCAGAGAGAGAAGTTGAATTCATATTATCAGTGAGATCATCTATTGAAAAATCTGCATCGCTGATGCTCTATCATTTAAAAATTAATCTTTCATCGTGTCACCTTAAGGACATTGGAGGCAGTATTCTTTCAAAAGGATTAACTAAGGGTTGCATCATCTGTGGCTTTCTACCTGTAAACAAACTGGCCATCTTTGTCACTCCTTACTCCTGTCTGTAGAAGCACTTCTCCAATCCTAGAATGCTTAGGTGGATATCTGCCTGTGATATACCTTTCCAGAGAGGCAGTGGATTAAAAGAATTAAAATGGAAAGATTTACCTAAATTGGCAAGAACATATGCCAAGCAGAGCAAACTATGAATGAACTTTTTCCTGTTGTTATTCTGATATTTGGATTTCCTTTGCCTCAAAAAAAGCAAAAGTTTCATTTGAAGTTCAATCAAATGTTTCAAGACAGGTCCTCTGGAAAGCTAGTTAACTTCTGTATTGTAGCAATGAACTTCCTATTCTACTCATTTCTTGACAAAACCTCTTGAAATAGCAGCATGTCAGCCCTGGCTCTCATGAGGTTGACAACATTTGTAGAAATAGACACAATTTTTTCGGGATCACTGGCAGAGTCGTTGACACCGGCTGACACCACTGCATGTTGAGATGAGGAGCATGTTTCTTCACCAAAGCAGCCGACCCAGATGTGTTGCCAAGCATCACAGATGCTCCATCTGGGTCTAGAGTGCCAAGATTTTTATTCCGCCTGAAAGTTTGTTTGGCAAAGAAATTCTTCACCATTTTAAAGACATTGACTGTGCAGATCCTAAAAGGAGTTCACAAATTAGGAGTTTTTCCTTGACTGCGTGAACTTGCCAACAGGAGTTGACTAGAGGTATCTACAATCACTAAGTTACATGCAAAAGAGAATTATTAAAGAAATGTCAGAAATTCTATAGTGGTTGACATCATTTGACAGGGACACAGCTTTAAGAAATGTGTGGGTTCACCAACATACTTCCAGTGCATGTGGGTTCTTTTTCTTGGTAAGACAACTTAAAAAAAAAAAAAAAAAAAAAGAATTTCAATACAAATCCTTTCCCTGCCACTCTTGGAACAAATAAAAATCCAAGTAAAGTCTCAGCCATTTAAAATCAAGACTTCTTAATTTAAAGAAAAAGATTCTCAATAACTAACAGACTTTCAGATTAGACAGGCATGTTTCCACATAAGAAGTACTGCAATTTGTGTTCTATTACACTCCAGTAATAATATAAAACACAATAGATATGTAAATTTCACAGTACTATTTATTTATTTTACACTTTCCAAACTAAGCTTGACTCAAAGTAAACAAAGGTGTATGGCTATAATCGTGTTGCAGGATGGGTTTTCTTAGGTTTCTATCAGCAGGAAACTCTTATAGAGGTCTTAACATGGCAGCGATGAGGATCATGGTAGTGACTGTCAGTTGTCTGCTAACCTTCAACAGCATCTGTGGTAGATTGCATTATTGTCAAAATATACTTCCCTGCCCTATTGATGCCAGGCTTGGCCATGTGACTCACTTTGCTGACACATGGCGCCTCCAAGGAGAAGCTCTTAGAGCCACCCTTGGTTCTGCCATCTTTTTTCCCTTCTGCAATAAGGCTGGAACTATCCATACAGGAGCCACTTCTTTCTCCTGGGTCCCAGAATAAAGATAACGTGGAGTCAGTCCATAACGGACATGTGATGTGAGTAGGAAACAAGGCTTTGTTTTCAATATGCCTCCACGATATTGAGGTCTTTGTTATTGCAATACAAGTTAGTCTAAGCTGACACAGCAACCGATGCATATCATCTGAGTGAGTGCATCAATGCCTTAATGTTATAATTTGATGTAAAACATTAATTTTTCACAAATGTAATCAGTCTCAAAAAGGAAGTTTAAAAAAACCTTTTTTTCTTCATAAATTCAGATCTATCCCCTTTTAAGCCCAGTCTCAGACATAGGTTGAACTATCTTACATTTGTTTCTCTCATTGAAAACTGATATTCATTCCATAAATATATTAAGGAACAAGCCACTGGGCAGACAAAGATAAACCACAATGTGGGCCTTTCAGGAGTCACTGTCTGGTGGGGCCCTCAATTATGTGAACCAATCATTATAATGGGAAAAAATATTAGAAAGTGAATAGAGTTTTTGGGGAAAAGAAGAGAGTGACCAACTTCACAGAAGTGTCATTGAATGTTCCTCAGAAGCAGACTCTTACTTTGTGTCTTGAAGGATGGATAAGAAGGTACCAGGAAGTGTGGTATGCAAAAATCAACAAGTAGGAACATAAAGTGTGGGAGAGGAAAATCAACAGTAGGAACATAAAGTGTGGGAGAGGAAGTAGAGGGAAATGACACTGGAAAGGTAAACTCAAGATTGTGAGGGCTTTGGTCATCATCTAAGGAGTTTGAATTATATTCTCCAAGCAATGAGGAATCAAGTTGCCAAGTAGGGAATTGTCACGATGAAATTTGTGCTTTGAGAAGAAAACTTTGGTCACATGGCAGAAGATGGAATAAGAAATAAATGAGACTTAAAGTAGGGAAACATGGTGGGATGTACTGTGGTAGCCCCAGCAAGAGATAATAGCATCTTTAACTTAAAACAGGAATAGTTGGAATAGAAAGAAATCTGAGCGAGATTAATAGTAAAAGTAATAAAATTATTGGAAAAAATCTATGTTGAAAACAGGGAAATTTTAGGGCTGTGGATGACTGTGAGATGTCCAGTTTAGATAAGCTTATATGTGTGCAGCACTTCATTTGTTTTCTTGCCTTCTTTAATATTCATAATTCTGCATATCAGCATACCAAGCACCATTCCATTCCTATGCTTCAAGGGGGAAGATTATCTTGGCTAATGAGGAAGTGACTAGATACCAGATAATGTGACGAAAATGGGAAAGTAGTTGAGACTAGAAATGAGATAACATGTCTAATAGAGAAAAAGCTAAGACTAGGAATTCAGTAACTTGTCCACTGGAGACACTGAGATCAGCAAACAAATCCTCTAATTTTCCTTCCCAGACATATTGTAGCAAAGCCAGTTGACCTACCCAGAGATGACGTCTGGGCTACATGGAGTACAATTTTGCATAGTCAAAGCCTTTTCTGTTCAGCATAGACATAGTGTCCCATAATCCTGCCCAATCATCTTTGCCTGAATTCCTCTGAGCACTGGGTATTGTCAGCATTTGGAAAAATGGTGGTGACAGATCTATTCACAGTGGCCTTTACCCAATAGGTAAGCGCCAATCCAATGTGGAAGCAAGAAGTATAAATGTAAAAGGAGGCAAAGTATTTTTCATGCCTCAAAATTTGGTTCAGAGGGAAGGGTACATAGTAACCATGATTATTCTGGTTTTGATCTAAAAGTCATTAGGAAAACGTGATGCTGGAAGAACTTGGATCAATTGAGAAGCAGCCACTATTGTCAGTACTTTATAGATGAAAAGACTGAAACCTCTGAGACATAAAGTAACTCACAAAAAAAGTCACAAAGGAAGTGAAACCAAGCTTCAAACTCTAATCTGTCTGCCTCCAAAGTCCACCATTTTCTGCATACCAAATCCCCAAACTTAGTGACCAGAAATAAATAATTTATTATTCTCTTTCATTATCCAGTGGGTTGACTGGACTCACCTTAGCTGTGCTTGCTTGGATCTCTCAAGTGATTATAGTCAGATGACAGAGGCTGCAGTCGTCTAAAGGTTCCGCGAGGCCAGGCATTCAAGATGGTTCAACCACATGGCTGGCAGTTGATGCTGGCTGTTGGCTCAGAGCTCAGCTGGGGTGGTTGACTGGGGTACCTATGTGTGGCCTCTTCAAGTGTCTTGGGCTTCTCATAAAATGGTAGCTAGACTCTGAGAAGGACCATCCAAAATCGTTCCAAGTGGAAGCTGCAAGGCTTCTTATAACCTAGCCTTGCAAGTCCCAGAATGTCACTTCTGCCATATTCCATTAGTCAAGCAAAAACACTAAAGCCAACCCAGGTGCAAGGAGAAGGGAATTAGATTCCATTTCTTGACAGGAAGTGCCAAGGTCATACTACATAAGAATGTATGGAATGGGAAACAATGGGGCTATCTTTAGAAAACACAATCTACCACAATTTTCAAAGAGCAAAAGCCTCTAATAGGTGTCCTATAGCATTAAGGAATGCGACGCCTATTGCCTATCAGACGATGCTCACTTTATCAAAGGTTTATCAGCACATAATGGTGGATTAGCTTAGCTCAAAAATTAAACACATGGCACCTTCAAATTTCCAATTAGATCCAAGTTTTTTTTTTATCCTATGTATCTTAAATTAATTTTTTTGTTCTTGATTTACAAGATGTGATGTGACACAGCACTGATTGGATTGTCATTCTGTACTTTTCCACTGAACTATGAAAGGGCTACCTAATTCTTTCTTCTTTTTCCTGTCCATAGGTAAGGAGTCAGTCTGAAAATTCCACCTTCTCTCTCTAACTAAGCGCTCCCTTGAAGCTAGTTGGGGGTAGGAGGGAGTTGCAAAGAATCCTCTAAAAATTGTTCTTTAAATTGTCATGGACATCCAGTGTCCCCCACTGATGAAGCATGACAAAATGCCCGTGGACTGTGTCCTGGAAGTCGGGCTTTACCTACTCTGGCTGCCACAAATTAAAAGCGAAGTAAGGAAAGGAGGTTACAGAACATGTCCTTAATAAAACATAATCGCTTCCTCTTTGTTAGAAAATTTTACTTGAAATTGTCAACAGTTCAGATCTGGTATCTTACTAGCGTTCAAGGACATTTCTCATAGGATTTAAAAGATCCCTGAGATCTCCAAAAACTTTCCTATAGGAACTGTAAGTAGCTAAGTCAAGACTCTTTTCTAGTATCCCTGGAGCTAATGTTTCTCTACTGTAGTAAGACAGTATTACGTGGATGTTAAAATCAATATCTGGTATGTTATGCACATACGTGCTATTTCTTGGTTCTGATATCTTAGCTGAGTATTCTGATCAGCAATGATTTGGGAATGAAGATCGCATTCATAATCTCTTGGTGATTCCACACTTGAATATTTTGGAGACATAAGGCAATGCGAAAAACAAATATACAGCTGTTGCAGTCTGATAATGTAAGAGTTTATTGATTACCTAACAGAGTAAATCCCTGGGTATTAGGTTTGCTTGTTACAGCCTTCAGTGACTGGGTAGTTGAACAAGTTATTTTTTCCATTGAGCTGACCTCAAAGTCACAAGTTTCTGAATCAAGGTACTCAGATTTCATACTTTGGCAATTTCTTTCCTTTCTAATGGGGTGTATTTAGAGAAAATGTGTCACCTCTTGCACCATATAATACCAAATCAGATCAAAATTCATGCACAATTATGTCAGTAGAATCTAGTAGTATAGTCTGGCTTATCTCTAGATAATGCATGGAAAAATAAATTTCCAACTGACAGATTTACCTGATTTTTTTCCTCCTATAAGTTATTTTTAAGTAATTGAGCTAAAGAATGTAACTGGATTACTCTTCATACTACCAAAAAAAAAACCAAAACACATATACACACACACACACACACACACACACACACACAAAACCCTCAATAGCAAAATGGCTACCAAATAGTCAAGCTGTCACTTGGATTTTTGTTTTTCCCTCATTTTCTTTGAACATGTTCCAGAATATTGAATGCAAAGAAACAAGAAAAAGACATTTTGCATTAGCTATACTTATTAAGAGAACTAAACTTTAGGAAAACAAAATTTATATAAAACACTTATGTAAAAATAACTTGACTGATAGTTAATGGAATTTAAGTAACATAGGTTACATGGTAGTCTACCTGAGATTTGATATTAGGCTGCCTAAAAAGCATTCATCCGTGTTTCCCTTTATAATCAGAAAAAGTCAAAGCCTATCACTAATCTGAAGACTTCTTGAAATCAATTAATATAATTTAAGATCAATTGTACTGCAAATGTGCTTAAGTGTTTTAGACTTAGGATCTCTTAGGGATGTTGTAACCCCTTTTAATGTTACCATTTATATATAACTACCATGTGTATAGTATTACACCTTTAATGCACTGTATTAGCTGTCACTTGAAATTAAGTGCAGGCATGTTCTTTTTGGCCTTCAGTTTTTCCTACATTAAAACATTTAAGTAATGATACCAATAGTAAAGGGTAGGTATCATTCCCAGAGGAAACTTGCTTCTGCATCTGGTGGGGTTGTGTTCAGGTTTATACATGAAAGATATCGTAATATCAGAATCTCTTGATGTTTACACAACTGGTATCCAGAACTCTATCTGATGTCTTTTCTCAGGGAATTAATGGAATCAAGGATTATGGTAGGCATGTTTGATACATATGCCTTGTCTGTGGGCATGTTTGATGCATATACCTTGTCTGTAGAGACCTGGTGATAATTCCATCAAAATTTGTTCCTAGATAATCATATTATGTACTTTTATATCTTTGCAGTTTTCTTCACCAACTCTGTGCTTGCATCATTGCCTTCATCATAAGGTCAGGTTTTGAAGAACTAATGATTCATCTTGTAAATATAAGTTGGATGTATCAAACATGGGTTTTCTTCACTCAACATGAATTTCCATAGCATGTTTTTTAAAACAGTGAATCCATAGCTAAAATATTTTCTTTAACTGCTTTTAATTTATGAGGAAAAGTAAATAGATATTTATTGATTTCACATTTTTTGTTTTCATAACTCATTTTGCTTTTTATGTTTTAATGATATCGTGCAGACTCTTCTCCATGATGATAAAATTGTGGCACTTTCTGAACATACAAAACAATTAGTTTCAATAAAAGAAACTACACAGATGTGAGCCACTTTGAGGGGTTATAACTTACATGATATAACATTAAAATTCCTTATATATATTCATAAATATTCCCCTGTCCAGAGTCTAAATCCTAGGGATATTACTTCCTGTCTGGGTCTTTATCCATAACAACAGGTAAAAGAGAAAGATAGAAAGAGATCGGATTTTTATATTACAAGAGTTGTCCAACTTTGTCACTCACAAGTACTTTTGCTTTTATTAACATACCCACAGCACAGAAATGAAGGTTGAAGTTTTCTGAATAAAAAAAGAAGTCAAGATCTGGTACTTTTCTAACTTTAAATGTGAATGATCCATTCAGTTCATTAATTCACATATTCATGCAGGCATGCACTTAATAGGGTATTTGAGTACCTGTGACAAATGTCTATTCTGTGCTTTGTACACTGACATGTTTCTAGAAAAGAGTGTAATGAGTTTTCTTTTCCTTCATTCACCATCAATCTCAGACAAACTCTACATCTGTTGCCTCCATTTACTCTCCATTTTTAAAATCTTAATTCTTTCTTTTCTGACTTCTGTTTATAGTAATTTACTAAACTTGTTCCCTGAAGACATCAATAACCTCTCTTGGTTATCCTTCACCTTTCTGATGCATTTATCCCAATGCCCTCTTGACTACCATTTAAGATCCTCTTCTATCTCCCTGAGCACTGGAGGTTTTTTGGTTTATTTGCTTACTCTCACGCTTAAATTTTCTTCAGTTGTCTCCAATGATGTTTGGATAGCTTCCAATTGTATTCTTCTTTAGAGAACTAATCTATGTCCACAGTTTTACCACCTCAGTGAAGATAACTCTAAAATCTTTAGCTCCATTCATTCATCCATAGAAGAAATATCACACAATTGGAATGTTCAAAGCTCCATGTTAGATGCTCTGAGGGCTACAAAAAGAAATGAGACCTAACTCTTCTCAAGAAGCTAAAAATTTCTAGTTCTACCTTTTGTCCAAGTCTGTTGTCTTTTTCCAACCTCTCAGGCATTGAGAGTTGTCCCATCATTACTCAAACTCAGAATATTTCAATATGAACTTGTGTTCTTCTTCTAAAACTAGCTTCTTTTCATGACTAATGGATTCCTGCCAGGAGCACAATTATTCCAATAATGAAGATTCAAAAACTTCTTTGGCTCTCATTCTTTCTAATCAGTCATCAAAATTCTATAGACTTTGCCATTGGAATATTCCTAATTCTATCTTCCTCTTAGATTCTGTTGATATGCTCTGCCTTTCTATCTACATGAAATGCCCTTTCTGCTTATCCAAGTCCTGCTTATTCTTTAAGACCCAACTGAAACCACCCGCTGCCACTCTACCCTCATTTTACTCTTTAACCAATAGTGAGCTCTCCTTGGTAATATATATCAATGTCTTTATTCTTCTCAGCTGACCTTTCTTTCCCCTTCCATTTACTGCCCAGTAATTGTGCCAGGTATGCTGAGCACTTCACATGTGCTTCACATGTATTATCTAATTTCATCCTCATGACAACTCTTTTAGATGGGTTCTATCACCTACATTTGACAGAGGACGGAAATGAGACTCTGCTCACCTAAGTGATTTGTCCAAAAGTTACAAAGTAAGGCTGAAATTGGAACCCAGTTTCATCTAAATTCCAAATGCTTTAGAACATTATGCCATAAAGCCTTCTGACATGCATATATTATTCATTAACCCATGTTCTTATTTTACTTTAATATGTTTTGTCTCTATAAACACAGCATACATTATAAATTCCAGTGACTGGAACTGGGTATTATATATATTATGTACAGTGCTACACAGATAGTCAGCATTTGGCTAAATAGTCAATAAATAGAAGGACACATGTGCAAATGAAAACAGCAATCCAGACATCAGAGCCCCATAACCACTCAAACTAGCCATTTTGTGTGCTTGCTATCATATTCTAAAAGAAAAATGGCTGCAAACTGATCTTCATCCTGCCAAAATCTTTCTGATCTCCTCTGACATCTATACCTCCCATTAATAACCAGAATTGCATATGCCATCTTCAGTATAGTACACAAAGGAACTTTCTTCTCCTGTGTCTTTAATTTCCATCTCCATTCATTGGTCTCTGAGACCCAGCCACTACCCAGGGTGCTACAGATGATGCAGAGTTGAGTGCAGTTCCTGTTTTCACAAAGCCAACATCTCATCAGTCACCCTCCTTTCCATTCCCATGACCCCTTTCTAGTCACTCTCAAGGATAATGCATCTTACAAATGCTGACAACAATCAGTAAGGATGTAAGGCAGTACTGCATAGTAGTTATGAGTAGGGGCTCTGGAATCAGGCTGCTGTGTGATGTTGGTCAAGGTACTTAGCTTCTGTTCCTCAATTTCTGTATCTTTAAAATAGAGTTAATAATAGTTCTTACCTCAAAGGGTTGTGAGGATTAATGAATAAATACAAATAAAACTTAGAGCAATGCCTGGAACAGTAAGAATTTTATAAATATATTATCATTAGCGTTAGCAGCAGCAGCAACATAATTATCAGTCATGGGTTCCCAGGAAGATTGCAGTGTTAAGGAGAACAGAAGTTTTAAATAGGAAAGCATTCTGGAGGGAAAGAAAGCTACTTGTTTTTACATATTGCGTTTGAATGGCCGACAGGCCATCCAACTGAGTATTCCAGGAGACTCTGGAAACAGAAACCTGGAATCCGAAGAAGAGGTTATGGCCAGAGACTTAATTTTGAGAATTATCGTTTCGAGATATAAGTAATAACTGAAGAAGAGGGACGGAAAGAGGGCCAAGGACGTTCTACGGAGAATGCCTCTGTTTAAGGGGTATAGGGAGGATGAAGAACAGAGCATGTGGCTGGAAAGGAATCATCAGAGTAGTAAAAGGGGAATCAGAAGTGTCCCTGCCACGGGCACTGAGAGTTTTGAGAAACATAATCAGTCATGGAAGATGAGAACTGAAAAAGTCATGAATGTTGGTGATGAGATTCGTCATGCTTGGTGCTCACTTTCCCTGAAGTGGTGAGAGCAGAAACCAGATAGCAAAAGGCTAATGTTTAGCCAACTGCTTGGCAATGGGAGGAAGCTGTTATGGACTACCCTGTAGAATGGTTTGGCTCTGGGTAAGTGGGAGAGAGAAAAGGAACTTACGGAGTTGGCAAGAACTTCGGGTTTGTTTTAATAATGGAGAACTTGGACTACTTTAAAGGAACCAGTGGAGAATGAGGAGTTTCAGATTTAGAAAAGTGGAGGCTTGAAGTCTCAGAAGAGACAGGAGTGTGCAGTGGAAGGAGACAAATGAGGCCAAAACTGGGTGGACGGCCTGGGAGAATGGTAAGGGGCTAGGTGAATGAAGCCTCAAAATCAGAGGGATGGAGAGGGATTGACCACCAGATGAAGGAGTAAGGGGCAGAACTAGATAAATTGTTACTTAGACACTTTAAATTCTTTTTTTGTTTGTTTATAATAGAAAGTTCTGCCTGGATAATAAAAAGAGGATATACTTTTAAAGTTAAATGTACTTTGACGCTTCTGAAAGCATCAATCAAACTGTTCAGTAAGGAAAGCTGAATTTTGCTCTCCATCTTCTTTAACTTTTCACCTATGGCTTTAGATGAAGTCTGTTTTAAAAGAAGAAAAAAAAAAAGATGTCAAAGAGAGTTCTAAATTATAGAATGACATCTACCATACAGTTCTTCTGTCACTCTTGCTAATATTGCTTAGCATTCTGAATTTTAAAAATTATGCAGTTATTGAGATTTAAAACTCTGTGGATGCAGAATACATTTTTGAAAATAAGACTTTTTACTATGCATAGCCAATTATAGTCCACTGAGAAAATGATGTATTTTTTCCAATACATTTTTATTATGTACTTAACTGATGGACCTTTCCAGATTCTTCAAAGACATTCCACTCCATCAGGCACTATACAAAATATACTTTCTAAAAATATACTTAAATTTGTATTTACCTGTGAGGCTAGATTGGTTCCAAAAGACACAGTCCTCTTTTCCTTGAGTAAATTATACATATTTTAGAAAACTATCTGAAAACATATTTACCTCTTACAGAATTTTGGTCTCAAGTGTAATTAAGACTAGTTATGTTTTTTTAAAGCATAGCCAATACACCTTAAATCTCTCAGGTAAGTAAGATATATTTTATAATCATCTGAGAACGACTTCTTTCTTCCTTTCTTTCTCTTTCCCTTCTCCTGTAACTACCACCATGCTTCTTCTATAAACATACTTAGTAATTATTTCAATGTTTCCTAAGATACTGCTTTTCTCTTGGGGTCCAGCACATGAATTATTCTTTCTTTACATTCAATGCACAGTCAATTGTACATGGAAAAGGCATATACTATTTGTATCTACCTTAGATATATAATTTTTAGAAGAGAAGTTATTTTGTAAGGATCCAAGGATTCTTCTGCATATACATTTTCTTTGGTCTTCACATTTTAGGAAGGTGTTTCCGGTATTGGGGAGTTTACCTGTAGAACAAAAAATCCAGTTTTGTTTGCTAAGAGATACATAATTGATACTATAATTTGAGCTTATTTTTAAAAAATGGTAAGTGTTACCTGAAAATAAAAACATACAGTAACATCATTGTAAATATTTCAAAATACAACCATGTACCACAATGATTAATAAAAAGCAAAGAAAAATATGAATCTTCCTAGGAACACATACTTTCCCATTTAGCTGTTTTGCTCTTTTAAAACACCCTTTATGCACTGATTTCTTTGAATGGATTTCATAAAGAAAATGTACAGTCCCTCCTTCCTTTGCCCTACAAGAATATTGCAATATTTCTCCCAGGAAGAACGTAGTAGGAACCCCTGGTGACAATAATTGTTAGGTGGTTTGTTCAGACTACATGAAAAACTTGGCAAAAAGGTATTTTCTAGAAAATGTAAGATGAGTATAGGTAATACAATAATGCCTAGTTGGTTTTTCCCTTCTGTGCCTCTGAGGACCAATCTTACATCTCATGAGGCTGAATTCTGAAGCTGCTATGGAATAAATAACCCTGTTGTGTTTACTTTAAGGTGAAATCTAGGTTTCTGTTGGTCTCTTTCCACTTTGGGTAATTGGGACTTGAGTGGCTCCTGCTCTGATCAAGTGATGGCGAAAAGATTTATTTATTTATTTATTTATTTATCCCCCCCTTGCTGCTTGTGCTTGCTGTGTCCATTCGCTGTGTGTCTTCTCCATGTCTGCTTATCCTCCCCTTGCTGTGAGGTCCCGCTGCATCAGCCCCTCGCGCCGCATGGGCCAGCCTGCCCTCACAAGGAGGTCCCGGGAAGCGAACCCGGGGCCTTACACATGGTAAACGGGGGCTCTATCGGTTGAGCCACACCCGCTTCCTGTTGTGAGAGCTTGCTGCATCAGCCCACTAGGCTGCGCGGGCGGGCCTGCCCTCACAAGGAGGCCCCGGGAAGCGAACCCGGGGCCTCCCACATGGTAAACAGGGGCTCTATCGACTGAGCCACTCCCGCTTCCCACTTGCTAAGCTTTGAGACTTGGATGAGGACTTTCTCTTCGGTTGGTAGCCTAAATATCCTAGCTGCCCAGACTTGATTTAGAACTCAGGTGACCACAAGTCCTGGTTTACGCATGTTATCCTGCTATATTTATTAATAGTGTCCCATTTCACTTTGTCCCAGTTTGGATGATAAATGAAATGATCCCTCTACTTAGGAACTATTTGGATTGAGTTTTGTCTCTGTTGATGTTTAGGTTATTGTGTTTGCATAATTTATATTTACAAAGGATTGCATTTTCTTTTCACCCCCACAGTTGTGAGGAGATTTTGAAAAGACAAAACAACAACAACATAAAAAAAAAACCCTCGTTTTCATCCGAATAATCTAGGAACATTGTTAAAACAGTTTCCTTTTGCCCACCCCACGAGATTCTAATTCAGTAAGAATGGGATAGGACCCAGGATTTTTAAAAATATTTTTAACTAGGTGATTCTCAGGCACCTTAGATTTTGAGAAATTTAGTTTTAGGCACCTGCAAACTCAGTCTACCTGTTTGACCCCTAACCTCCAACCTCAGGTGTGTGCAGAGGGACATACCTATTCCAAAGTACTCTGGTTAACATTTGGTCCAGCTGATCAGCTGCAGTCTAGCTGGGTGATACTGACAGGCTTGAACAACGAATATCTCCCAGGCCAGCTCTGAGGGTTCATCCTCACTGTGTTGACATGGTTGGAACTCAGATGATCAATTTAGATGAAATTCCATCAGAAGAATTCTTCCCTGATTCTCCTACCAAACATATGTCTGTGGCTTCAGCCAGGTGAATTAAGTGGCTTACCTGAGGAAGCTATTTTGAATATTTTGCAAGGAGAGTGAGTAGGATTGAGCAGTGGTTCTTTCTGGAAGGTTTGTCCTAGAACAAAAGACAAATATTTAAGTGATTCAGCCCCTCCCCCCCACCCCCCATCCCTTAGCACAGCATCCTGTGCAATCAAGGACACATGCCATTCAGAAGCGGCTCTGCTTTGCTGACACTCTCAAAGTCATTCTTTCCTTTCACAGCTGTCAGTGCTTCGCACACTCTATGCATTCCTTCTGGGCACTCGATCCTCACATTCAAACAGAAGTAGACACTTGAACAAAAGCAAGCAAGGATTCTTGGCCTCCCGAAGATCAGGGACCTAGGGCCACACACATGACTGAAGTGTCTTCACATTCTTTTATTAGTCTTTCAAGCATACCTACATTTGAAGGGTCTTAGCATGCTTTCCTCTGCTTTCATCTTCTCCCTTCACCCCACCCTGTGCCTTCTCCCGTACACTATCTCGCATGCCTGGGCTCTGTCGAAGGAAATTAAACTGTGATTTGGTATGCTAAATTACCTGAACTAAAAACTATAATTTGCAATATTATTAAGTCATCACTGTCATGGATTTCAATTTCTTTTCTGTTTAAACCCCTAGCTCACAGCATTGCTCTTTTCGATGATTACGAAAAAGAGTAAGAAAAGCCCTTGGTAGTTCTGCTGACTTACCATATCTATCAAGAAAGTTAAAATGTTTTGCTTCAGAGTAGTTACTTCAGCATAGCCAGTTACTCCACATTGCTTTCTCGGTGTGTTTGTTCTTGTCCCAGGGCATATGGGAGAGATGTGGGCCTCTTGCGTGCTCCTCTTAGTCTGGGTCAATTGCAAGAATTGGAAATTCCATACTTGTGCTTCCACAGAGAAATCCTGACCAGGTTGCATTCCTGGATGTTGGAGACTTCCTTCCTGTGCTGCTTTTCCCAGTCCTCGGGAATGGCTGGATATTTCCTATTACCTGGCAGCACTGTGACCTTCCCAACAGCCAGAAGCCTAATTCCCTTCTGCCATATCATCTGTGCTGTTGCTGCTTTGAATTAAGCATCAACATTTTCAGTAAGAACAGACCAGTTAGAATAAGCTAAGTTTTGCTACAGTAATAACTCCAAACCCCAGGGGCTCAAAACCACAATGTTTTATTTCTTGCTCATACTGTGTGTCCATCATGGGTGGGCAGGGGGCTTTGCTTCACGCCTTTGTTAAAACCCTCACCTTGGAGGCCAGGGTTGACAGAGAAGCTGCTCTTTGGAATAACACCAGTCACCAAGGCAGAAGGAGAAGCATGGCAAAGAATGCACTGGCTCTTAAAGTTTCCTCCTGGAAGTAACACATACCATTCTGTTCACCTTGCATTGGCCAAGACAGGTCACTTCAAATGGGTGGGGAAGTACAATCCTACCAGGGGCCCAGAATGAGTGCCAGAGTATTTGTGTGCAGCTTTAGTCATTACAACAAGAACCTAGCAGATTCCTGAGTTTAAAATAATCACCTTTTATTTATCCAAAAATATTTCATCTGAACTATTGAAGACTTAGTGCCTCCCCCGACACTTCAATAGCTATACAAAATCAAGTTGCAGACTCTGGTAACTGTTGGGGGAAGAGCAACTCTTAAGGGCTGGCGCCTTCTTTGTGACTGCCCAGGGCTCAGACAAGAGCACGTGGTGGGATGTACTTGGTAATATTGATACCATATTGGTAATATGGCAGCCGTGATCTAAGGACCAAGGGGACTGATACATTCTATGTCCTCTCTCTCCCTGTCTCTCATTCATCAAGTCTTCACTGAAGGCTAACAGTACAAACTAGACTAATGGTTCATTCAAGCTCTGGAGTCGGACTTTGTCAGTTTGGATCCCAACTCCATCACTTACTAGCTGAGTGGCTTTAAGAAAATTGCTTAACTTCTCAATAACCTCAGTTTCCCCACCTACATAATGGATTCAATAATAGTGCTTCTTCACAACTTTGATAAAATGTATTTATAGCTCTCTGCCCAGGACCAGGCATATAAAATTGCTCCATAAATGTTATTCCTAGCAGATTAACAACAGTTTTCTTACTTCAATATTGTCACTTACAGATTCTCAAATGTGGGGATACTAGCTTTCTTTTCCAACTGCTTTGATAAAATATTTCTAATGTTTTCCATTCATCAAATATATATATATATATATATATATATATATATATATATATCTGAATGTGATTAAAAGTAGAAGTGTTAGATTATACATGGTAACAGAATAAATTTTCCTTAAAAATCCATGGAACTACACTACAATGAACCATCAGCTTAACCATGGACTACAGTTAATAACACATTTTTATAGTTAATATACAGTGTTACAGTACTTCTGGCTCCAAGAAATTCTTTCTGGAAGCTATTAATATCATCACAGACTCCTGAGACAATCCTTGAGAAACTTAGAGTGCTGATAACAGTGCCTAAGAAGAGGATGCACAAGAGAATGTTAACTATGTTTTCCATGACATTCCAAGGCTATTAATAGAAGGAAACAAAGGTCACAGAACAACAGCTTGCCCCATGGAAACTTTATTTCTGATCAAAGATTTGAATCAACAATGCTGAACTAAATCTTTTAGAGCATGAGGCTAAAGAGGTCAAACAATCATGGGTTTTGTACTGTTGCCACAAAGGCTATTCCTTGCCCCACATAACCATGACAGAATGCCCCCTGGTAAAATGAGGGGCTAAGTTAGAAAGTTGACAGGAAGCCATGTGTGTTCAGAGGCACTCCTAGGAATCTTAAATCATTACCATCCTGACAATGTTTCAGTAATTCTGTAATCACCAAGTCCTGCTGCTCTTGAACAAGCACCAAGTCCTAACTATATGTGCAACTGTGGCTTGTGTTCTTCTAGCCTAGAAAGTGCTTTCCTCTGAAGGATAAATGACCTAAGTTTAAAAGTCCATTTACCTCTCTGGAAGATTCAAAAAATGGAATAAAATCTACCTCAAATTACATGAATCTAATCATCTGGGTCAAATGATCTAATAAATCAATAGTATCTGCCTTACAGCTTCAAAAGCTCAACTTATTACAGAAGCTATATCCCAATTGAGTTAGTAGACCGCTAAACAACAAATCAGACCTGGATTCTAGATCTGCCTCTGGCACACGCTGAAGTAAGCAGCTTTACTATTCTTGGACTAATATAGAAAATGGGTTATTTGGACTAAAACAGATGTCAGCAAACTATGGCCCATGGGCCAAATCCAGCCCACTGCATATTTGTGTAAATAAAGTTTTCATTTACTTAGTGCCCATGGCTGTTTTCATGCTACAATGGCAGAGTTGAGTCTAAAATATTGACTATCTGGCTTTTACAGAAAAAGCTTACCCACCGTTGGACTAAAAGATGTCTAAGGTATATTTCCTCTTCTATCTACAAAATGAGAATAAAAATGGTACTTATGTCATAAGATTAGAAAGGTCAGATAGTCCTTAATGTAGTTCTGCAATATTGTAAATGTTAGCTAATATATAATTAATTATATAGTTGTTAATTAAATGGTAAGCATGATCACTATCAGAATTCTAACAATCAGTTTGTCCTTACAGAAAAAATAATTGCTGCCGTCATGATCTGCTGAGTAAGACATACAAGGAGAGGAAAGAATGAAAGGTCACCCATGTGACTCTTAGACAACTGGAGTAACAAAATCCAATAGAGGCACAAGAAATCCATAGGCAAACTATTCCATTTCAATCAACGTGATAAAGCCTAAGGAATGTTGGAAACTCACATTATCTAATTTTCCACTTGATACTTGAGCTAGTCTTTGAAGACTAAGTTAGATTCAGACAGGCCAAGAGAGGGGAGTTGAAGGTATTCAAAGTTCAAGGTAGGTGGAATGTCCAAGAGGCATTGAGGGAGCAGTGAGTAGAAAAAATTGGCTGGAGTAAAATGTCAGTGGCAGAGTTAGGTCATTTGGGGTCAGGTTGTGAAGTTTTGAGCACTGGAGCAAGGAATAAGCCAAGTTTCTTATGTGCATTGGGATCCACTGAAGGTTTCTAAACCTGAAAGAATTAGTATTTCTAGAATAATTTTCCTATCTTTAAGGTACAGAATGCATCAGAGGACAAAGAAACAGGTTCCAGAATTAACGTCATTCTGTAGAGATAAATTTCAGTTTTATCGGCACTGTTTTTACGATTATAAGAATGCTTTATATTTTGTGTTCATGTTTATTTTCATATTCAGCTTTCTGAAATTCTAGTTAAGCCTACTTTACCTAGTGTGTTTAAAATGGATTAGTAGCTAATGCACAAATGTAAAAATGAATTCATATTTTTTCTTTTTATAAGTACTTAAAAAGCATCATTTTACATGTACTTCAAAAAACATTTATCATAGTTTTCCATTTATTCAACAACACTTTTTGAAGGCCTACTGTGTAAAAGATAGGGGGAAAAAATGAATAAAACATGGATTCTGCCCTCAATCTGGGAGAGAAAATAAGTGATATAAATAATACTAATACAAGGCAAAACAGTTAAGTAGTTTAAATTTTAGAAAGAGTAGAGGGCAGGAAGGACTCAAAGTGTAGCCAACACATTGTCTACACAATGTCCACTTTCCCCTTTTCCCTTGCTAAAAGAAGACTGATTTTTGTCCATTGATGAAGGGTCTGGCTGAATACTGATTTCCTAAAATTTCATTGTAGCTATGTGTGGCCATGCAATATAGTTCTGGCCAAAGAGCTGAAAGACAAGTTTTTCTGGGATATGGATGTAATGCCTAGAGTTGGGGCAACTATTTTGCCACCATGAAGCAATAAACAAGTGGATGATGGAATGGAAAGATCGAAAGTGCTTACGGTCCCAATATAGCTTTGAACATCTAAAACAACATCAGAATGTCCTACTTCTAAACTTTCTACTATGTGAGGAAAATTAACCCTATTAAACTACTTACTTGAGTATTCTCTTACAAGTAAACATTCGAAGATTCACTGAGTAAAGTTGACTCGTGTTTATTTACTTGTTGAAGAAATAAGTATTTTCTTCAACAAATATTAAGTGCCTACTATATATCAGGCAGGCATTGTGCTAGATGCTAGGAAGACAAATATTATGATTCTGCCTTTAATTTCTCTCTTCAACAATACCTGATAATTTTGTTGAAGATACTTAGATGCAGTACAATAGAATATCTCTTTCTCCCCACCTGACTTTCTTATCACCCTAACTGCCCTCTATCCCTACCCTTGTAAGAGATAAGAGAAGAAAAGAGACAAGATGAAAATGAGGTCAGAAGGAGCCAAAAAAGGGTATTTTACTTGCCCCCTCTCTCCCATTCCCTCAGCATGGAAAGAGATGACCGCTCTGTAAGAAGAGATCAGGAAAGCCAGTACTCTTCCTTTTTCCCACCTTACACCTTGCACCAAAAAGCAAGCATTCATGGCTATAGAATCGCCAATCGCCACCTAGAATGTTATAACAGACTCATAGGGAAAAAGTTACTTTACCTGAGGATATACGGCTCCCAAACAGGAAGGTGGTCATTAAGCAAGTCTTCAAACCTGAACCCCTAATGGATGTTCTTGGGGTCCCTCTTGGACCTTGCTGCACTCAGGGTTATGCAGAAGAAATCCAAAGGCATGAGAAATAGCTTCAGGACATTTTTATTCTATGCAGGTAGATCATGCCATGGGAGTGCTCTAGAGCAGGGGTTCTTAACCAGGGTTCTGTGAGCTTGAATTGAAATTAAAAAAACATTATTCTCGTGGGCATGTGTTGGTGCGGGTGTGATATATTTATTAAATAATCCACAGTGTAGTGTGGGCTTAGTAAGGGGTCTGTGGTTTTCACCTGACTTGCAAAGGGGTCCGTGGAACAAATAAGGTTAAGAACCCCCCTCCTCTAGAGTCTTCTTGTTTTTCACCATCTCTAAAGCAAATGGTTATCTGGTAAGAAATGTTCTCTGTTTAAGCTTCATCTTTGTTACTGTACCTTTGGGAGATGAGCTGAGCACAGGTTTAGTCTTGGTATCAAATTCATGGACATAATCCAATCAAGTGTTTTTTGGTGAGAAAGCTCAGCTGCTTCAGAAATGATCATTTCGCTAAGATGCTGCAGTGATGGAGCAATGAAAGATCACTGTTCCATTCATCAAAAGTCCACAAGGGTAAAATAAATTCATTGTTCTCAGCAGTGCCTCCTCTGTCCTTCCTTGTTTCTGATAATGCCTTCACCCCTGCCCTGTTACCCCAGCTCAAAAGCGTTAGTCTTGCCAACAACTTAGGTTGCTCTTCTCTCCCTACTGTCTCTGACTCATCTTTCTTTTTTTTTTTTTTTTTTAA
>JAQZBX010001511.1:0-81977 GCA_029593785.1 Cabassous unicinctus | reverse complement strand
CTTGTCAAAATGTCCAATGCTCAAGACAAAGAAAAAATACTCAAGGCAGCAAGAGAAAAGAGAAACATCACATACAAGGGCAGCACAATAAGTTTAAGTGCTTATTTCTCATCTGAAAACATGGAGGCAAGAAGACAGTGTTATGATATAGCCAAAGTACTAAAAGAAAAAATCTTCCAGCAATGAATACTCTATCCAGCAAAACTGGCATTCAAAAATGATGATTTTAAAATATTCACAGATAAACAGAAATTAAGAGAGTATGCTATTAAAAAACCTGCACTTCAAGAAATATTAAAGGAATTTCTACAAGTTGTTGAAAGGAAAAAACAAGGGAGAGAGAGTTGGAGGAGAGTGGAAAAACAACTAAAAAGAACAAAAGAGAAATAAAAACAACATATGACTTACATTAGCCCAAAGAATATATGGCTTAATTAAGAAATTCGTTGCGAGTAATAACACTGAATGTTAATGGATTAAATTCACCACTTAAGAGACATAGATTGGCACAATGGATAAGGAAATATGATCTATCTATATGCTGTCTACAAGAAATCCACCTTCGACCCAGGGATTCAAGGAGGCTGAAAGTGAACAGCTAGAAAACAATTTTATAAGCAAACAATAGCCAAAAAGGCAGGAGAAGCTATGCTAATATCAGACAAAATAGAATTTAAATGCAAAATTATTTAAGAGACAATGATTGACATTATATATTAGTAAAAGGGGTAATCTCTCAAGAAGAGAGAACAATCATAAACATTTATGCACCTAATCGGGGTGCCTCAAAATATATGAGGCAAACTCTGGGAAAACTAATTGGAGAAAGAGATGCCTCTACAATTATCGTAGGGACGTTAATACACCATTATCACCATTAGACAGAAGCTCTAGACAGAGAATCAATAAAGAAACAAAGACTCTGAACAATACATTAGAGGAACTGGACCTAATAGACATATACAAAACAATACACCCAAGTACAGCAGGATTTACATTCTTCTAGTGTGCACATGGATCATACTCCAAGATAGACCACATGCTAGGACACAGAACAACTCTCAATGAATTCAGAAAGATTGCAATTATACAATGTAATTTCTCTGACCACAATGGAATGAAATTGGAAATCACTAAGGGCCAGAGAAAAAGGTTAGGCACAAAGATATGAAAGTTAAACAACACACTCTTAGACAAACAGTGGGTCAAGGAGGAAATATCAAAAGAAATCAGTAACTACCTTGAAACTAATGAAAATGACAACACAATATATCAAAACCTATGGGATGCAGCCAAAGCTATCCTGAGATGGTAGTTCATAGGCATAAATACATATATTAAAAAAAGAAGAAAGAGCTAAAACTTGAAGACCTAACTGCACACTTGGAGGAATTGGAAAAACAACAACAAACTAAACCTAAAGGAATTAAAAAGATGGAAATATCAAAAAATAAAGGAGGTCTAAATGAAATAAAGAATAAAAAAGCACTAGAAAAATACACAAAACCAAAAGCTGGTTCTTCGAGAAGCTTAATAAAATTGACAAACACTTAGCCAGACAAACAAAGGAAAAGAGAGAACAGATGCAAATAGACAAAATAAGGAATGAGAAAGGAAATACCACTACTGACCCCACAGAAATAAGGAGTATCATAATAGAATACTTTGAAAAATTATATGCCAAAAAGAATAATAACTTAGAGGAAATGGACAAATTTCTAGAAACTCACAAACAGTGTACATTGACAAAAGAAGAAATTGGTGAACTCCTCAGTCCAATTACAAATAAAGAGATAGACTCAGTCATCAAAAACCTCCCAACTAAGAACAGTCCAGGACCAGATAGCTTCACAGCTGAATTCTACCAAACATTCTGGAAAGAGCTAACACCAGTCCTGTGTAAGCTCTTCCAAAAAATAGAAGTAGAAGGAATGCTCTTACTCATTCTATGATGGCAACATTTCCCTAATACCAAAGCCAAACAAAGATACCACTAGAAAGGAAAATTACAGACCAATTTCTCTAATGAACCTAGATGATAAAATCCTCAACAAAATACTTGCTAATCACATTCAACAACATGTCAAATGAATTATATATCATGACCAAGTGGGTTTCATCCTGGGTATGCAAGGATGGTGCAATATAAGAAAATCAAACAATGTAATACACCCATAAACAGATTGAAAGAAAAAAATCACATGATCATCTCTATAGATGCAGAAAAAGCATTTGACAAAATACAGCACTCTTTCCTGATAAAAACACTGCAGAAGATAGGAATAGAAGGAAACTTTCTGAATACGATAAAGGGTATATATGAAAAACCCAAAGCTAACATTATCTTCAATGGTGAAATTCTAAAAGCCTTACCTCTGAGATTGGGAACAAGACAAGGATGCCCAGTATCACCAATCCTATTTAACATTGTCTTAGAAGTACTTGCTTGAGCACTGAGGCAAGAAAAAGATCTAAAAGGCATCCAAATTAGAAAAGAAGAAGTAAAACTTTCATTATTTGCAGATGACATAATCCTATACATAGAAAGTCCAGAGAAAGCTGCAAAAAAGCTTCTAGAACTTATAAATAAGCTCAGTAATGTCGCAGACTATAAGATCAATGCTCAAAAATTAGTAGCACTTCTGTACACCAATATTGAGCAATCTGAGGAGGAAATGAAGAAAAAAATGTAAGTATTACAAGGTGTTAAGAATATGGAAATGCTTGGGAAAAAAAACAATTAATGTAACTATGGACTGTACTTAACAGGAATATTTTAATATTCTTGCATCAATACCAGAGAGGGTACTATATTAATAATAGGAGGTATGGAAAAATATACCTAATTTATGCTATAGACCATAGTTAGTGGTAATTGTCTGATGATGTTCTCTCATAATCTATAACAAATCCTCCACAACAATGTAAGGTGTTGGTGGAAGGAGGTTGTATGGGAAATGAGCACATTATGCATGGTTGTTTTGTAGGCTCACAACTTCTCTAAAAAAAATGTGCACACACACTCACACACACACCTCAATTGCAGGAATATTGTGGTTCACAAGTTATTATTCAGGTTACCAAGATTTCTCAGGCAGCAAGGCAATAAATACCTGCAAATGAAAAAGTAGCTCTGAGGGCAGGGATTTTGTTGGCAGTTTTATAAACATATAGAAGGAAGTTGGCTAGGTTTTGGTGATTGGAGCAGGGACTCATTAGTCTTATAGGAGAACATTAGTGTAAGTTGGACTTTATTTTTATTTGGGCCAGATATGCTTAATTAGAAATTTTATAGCTTTTCTGTGTCAACTTCTTAGTATGGTCTTTCCAAAGAAAATGAGTATCACATAATTCAATGCTAGCTTGAGGACTTTATGTTTTTTGGTGGTTCTGAGAAAACCCAATGATTACATTGGATTTTCTAAACAAAACTTACCAGTTACCATCTGCAAACTTGTCAGGAAATCATGTTTCACTAAATTGATGGCGGCATTTAGTATAATCCCAGAGAACATTTAGAGTCCATTCCAGGCTATCATTTCCCCTCTTATGAAAAGAGATATTTAGATAACTTAATTGAAGATGAAAAACTGGGCCTTGCTATAAGAATCAATAATTAGCTACTGAAAGAGAATTCTAGATCATTATTTTCTCTCTTAAATCTTCTATAATCCACACATTTAAAACCTGTGATAAGTTGGGAAAATCAATTATTCTGTGGTTTTGAACTGAACAGGAAAACTCTATAATTATACTAAAAAATGTAAAATACATCTCACAATAAGTGCATAAAATTGGCCAGATCATAGTTTGAAGCTGCAAAATTCTAAATATAATTTTGGTCTCTTAAAGTAAAACATGTAAAATATATCTATATTTGGAAACACAATATCCTATCTAGCTTGCATGTGGTAGCTGATAGGTTTTATATTCATATTATTGAGCAAATTTTGTAATTAAATCCCAAAAGAAATTTCTGGGTATTTAAAATTACTAAGTGACCTAGATCATAAATTTTCAAAATCATGACATTAATGAATTTTGATAATAAATTCATATACAATTCTTCTGGTTCTTTAGATTGGAGATAGGATCTGCACTTTTGATCTGATTTTGGCATGTATAGCTCCTGGTTTATTTAGAAGGGGAGCTAAAACTTTGCTCTTAATTTCTATTGTTTTAGGTTTCTATGCTATTAAAGAAATAACATGAAATGGGCTGGCTTAAACAAGGGGCATTTATTTTCTTATGTTTTGGTCCAATTAAAAACATCATTAAGGAAATGCTATATCCCCTAAGAATGTGGCATTCTAGGGTGGCTGCTGGCTATCCTTGGCTCTTTGTCACATGGCAAGGCACATCGCATAATCTCCTGATCTCTTTCATCTCTTCTGGGTTCTCTTTCAACTTCTTGCTTCTTGTGGCTTTGTCTCCCTCTGTCTGAATTCAGTCCACATATAAACGAGTCCTTTGAATAGTATTAAGACTTATCCTGATTAAGGTAGGTCACATCTTAAATGAAGGAGCTTCATCAAAGCTCTTACTTATAATGGGTTCACATCCCAGGAAAGGATTAAATTTAAGCACAATTTTTTCTGAATTACAGAGCTTCAAATCACCACACTTATCTTATTATTTGTCAGTATTGCAGTTCATGATCTCCAATTTCTTAAATGTTGTTTCATTGCACCATCACATCCAAACAATCACCCAACCACAACAACAAAAAGAAAACCTCCAACTTAATAGACCTTGATAAGAGACTTGGTGAGCAAGGATAACATAGCACCCAATGATGCAGATCTGAATTGAACACTTCTATAGCCAGTAATACTCAATCTTTCAAATCAAGGTAGAAAATAAGCACATGGTGACTCAAGAATTGACAATACCTAGATCATCATAATTGTGTGCTCTAGTAAATATTTGCTCAGGAAATTAATTACTACTCAATAGTTCAGGCAGTAAATAATGTCACTCTTGGCTTCAGGGAATTCACATGACCCAAATGTATATTGACAAACATTTTCTTCATCTGAGCTAATAGTCTGCTTATGAAGATAAAAGTTGGCTACTAAAGGCTTACACCATGACACTAAAGATCTTACTTCAAGATTTTCACTAACCTTAAATTCAATCTTAATCTATCATGATGTAAACATTTCCCAATCCCAAACTATTCCCTGCATAGAAAATCCTTCCTAAATCATTAGAACTCATCCTAAGAACCATATTCTTCCTTTCTCCTTCTAAGTTATTTGAAGATAATATTTTCCCTGTTTGAGTGAGTTTAATAAACAACTTTTGCTTAATCATCAGTGATAATAAGGAAGTCTCTGTTGTATAATTAAACATTTGCTTAATGTGAAATGAAATGATAGTATATCAGTATGTTATAGGTCATCATTTAATATGTAACAATGCAATGATATTTGTAGTGAAATAGAAATTTTAATAAAACTGACAGAGTGACAAATATAATTTTTCTGGGTTTCAATATATACGATGTATGTGGGAGAGAGGGAAATCAAACATCAGATAATGGGAGTTATTATTTAAGGTCAAATATAAATATTGGAAATAGTTTCATTAATTTTGTTAGTCTTAATTATCATATTTAACCTATATGATTAATGAAATTGAAAAGTAGATACTGCATAATATACCTAGTACAACAGGAATTAATTATTTTTTAAAGAAAGAGTATAGAAAAATTTTAATATCTTTAAGTTGAAATAAGATGAGGATTTATTTAAATTGGAAAATATGTACAATGACATGGCCCACAGCAAAATATTGATACTGTCAACTGAGAAATAACAAACTAAGATGTAAGGCAACACTGGCATTGATCTGGGGTTGTAGAATTGCTATTCATGGAGCGTAAATTCAGGTAGCTACACAAATCATGTCCTGTCTTGACATTTCCTGGTAAAGGTTTTTAAAGGAATAAGAAGACAATGAGATAATTTGTTTGTTGTTGATAGATATTTGTGGTACTCCAAATGTCCTACTGGTTAATAGATTATTGACTTGTCTATATCATGCAGTTTGTTTATGGTATCAAGATTACCTTACAGCTTTAAGGAAATTTAATACTTAAGGATTTGCATACCTTGGGAGTTTGTGACATCTGGCTGAGCCCTCTTGACTCCATTTTAAATCTCCCAGCCATAGTAACTCTATTTTGCTTTATCTAAACATTTATTCATTGTTTTTTACGATCACTCTCTGACAGCATCCATAATCAACATTTGGCATTAATCCTTCAGCATGAGGAATGTTCACTCCTTGGAGTCATGTCCCATGTAGGGGGTAAGGTAATGAGTTTATTTGCAGAGTTTGGCTTGGATAGGTACCATATTTCAGTAAGAAGGAAGTTTTCAAGTGCTGATTCAAGCATTAATGCCAGTTAGGCTTACTTTCACCATTATAGATATGTTTCAGAAGTGCACGTTTCACAAATAAGGTCCTGGTGCCTAAGCATGATTTGGAAGGTAACTGTGGCTGTTAGTCTGAAGATGAGGCAGCAAATAAGAAATATCATAGTGTCTATAGAAGAAAAAAAAAAGGTTTATCAAGTTTTGAAATATGCTACGAATCTAGACCTCCAATGATTTAAGATTTGGTCAACTAGATAAGTGCTTGCGGGTGTGGCCAACAATGATAGCCCTTCTGAGGAGTCTAAATTAGTACAAACCTTTACATTTGATAGAATGACCATTTTTATGTCTTTCTGTGAGGCTGAGAAAAAAGGATGATGAATGATAAGTTACCAGAAAGTGATGGCAATGGCAAGAATAATGAGTTTAACAGGGGATAGAATTCATTATGGGAAGAACAGAGATGGACTGGGGTATGAAAGAAGGGGTGAAGGTAGAATTAAAATTGTGAATCAGAGAGTTGATAGGATAATAATGAAGTTTACAGGAGGCATTTTTGAGGGGAACATGGGAATCCCTGTAATTTCTGAGTAATATTTAGGTAATCTAGGCACCTTTAAAAAAAAAAAATATATATATATATATATATATATATATAACAAATAACATTTATGTAAACAAATGCACATATATGCATATGTATTTATATATCATTTTACAAATATTGGTACATATTGTGAAAAATTTGATTTTTACACACAATAAAAAAAAAAAATCTAATGAATATCAGATCTGGTACAGGTTCTTGGATTAGCCATTCACATCAGATGCTGTTTACTTCTCAGTTACTTAAGCCTAAGATCAACAGTAAGAACTACTAGTTTGGTGCTGGTTGTTGCTATAGCTCTCTGTGTTAGATGCCATATTCTATGATCCTAGGTAATTTTGAACTTAGGTTCCCAGTAGCACTGGATTTCCAAGCAGTACTTGGAAATATGAATCCCACAATCAACACTCTTTAATTTAGCTGCATATTGTATAATTGTTTAAGGTCATGGCAAATCTAACAGGACAGATTTGCTAGCAACATTAGAGTGCACCTTCAGGGAGGTGTCTTTTCTAATATTTAAATTCACCAACCTGAAGATTGTGGTTCTGAATATCTTCTTCTCCTGAGAGTTCACTGAAGCAGGCACTCAGTCACTTGAGCTACATCTGCTCACCAAAGTTTCATTTTTATTTAAGGATTTCATTGTTTTCTGACAATAAGTAAATAAATGTCCTTTTATGAGGCATGGCTAATATATTCCAGTGTTTAATTTCATAGGTCTCCCTGTAATAATATTGAATGGGAATAGCATGTTTTCCAAAACAAGTGGATCTTAGATTTAATAAGAATATAGTTAAGGCTTTTGGCTATGGTAAAATTAGGGATATCATTAATTTAGCTAATTGAGTTTTAACTATGCCATTTGTTCTTTCTGTTAAGCCTGAGAATGAAGGCTGGTAGTACCAATGAAAATGTTACAAAATAGATTATATTTTGAATATTGTTTTTATAAGTTGTCTTATAAAGGGGGTTGCTCAGTCACCGTGTAATTTGAAGGGAATTCCCCAATTTGGAATTATTTTTTCTCACATCTTTGTAATGATAGCAGCTGTAACTTTTCAAAGGCAAAAGGATTCACACAAATGGGAGTACATACCAAATATTATTAAAACCTATTTATAACCCTGTGATGGGGGTAATTAAATAAAATCCAATTGGTAAATTGGTGAGGGAAAATGTCCTTGAAATATATGGAAAGGTTTTACTGGATTACTCTTGGGACAATTTTTAAAAATTGTAACATATTTTCATAACTATCTAAGGAGAAGTTTTCCAAAATAATGCTAGCCTCAGCTTACTATTTTATCAGTATTCCAATAAAACATATTATGACTATTTTCCAAAAGTGTTTCCTGTAGGCAAGTAGAGAGGAGTACTGAGTTACCATTTGGACTAAACCATTATTTAATTGAAGGATTATAAAAACAGCCAGTGCTTTCTCTTTTTTCCATCTCCTGGGAGAAGCATTTTATTGAGCATCAAAGAGAATTTTTTAAAGTTCCCAATAGAGTTATTTAGCTCAAAATTCTTTATCAAAACAATACTAAGTTTAGACTTTACTGATACACTTTTTGCAAATGTATCTCTCATATGATTGCTAGTGCTTTCCTCTATATTTGCCTGAGAAAGACGAGGAATTTTAATTATAGCCATAGCATTAGTAACCAATATATAATTATCTCCATACATCCCCAAACCATGAACAACCCCAAAAGATTACCTACTATCAGATATATTTGCTGACTTTCTTTCTGCAAGTATAGAGGTTATAGTGAGTGCAAAATGTTCAGCTTGAAGGGCTAAGGTAGGAATAGGTAAGGATTTTATTCTAATGTGTTATTGTTAGAAGTCATGGCAAATCTAACAGGATAGATTTCTCTATTACCTTTAAGGCAGGAAACATCTGTATAAAAGATAATATCTGCATTATCAATTGTGGTATCTTATAAATCATTTTAAGAGGAAAATAGTCATTTAAAGCTTTTTGGTAGTGTATAGCTTCATCAGAAATATTAGCAAGTAAAGTTGTGATTGAACAAAAGAAACACAGGGGCAGAATATATTAGACTTTCATAAGGAGCTCATCTTTTGGTAGAGAGGGATTCAATAGAATGAGGGACATAAATATTTAAGGGATTTCCCATAATTAATTCTTCAATTGATTCTAAAGGTTTTGCCATTTTAGCAATGAAACCTGTGCTTGGGGAACTCCCTTGGCTATGGTATCCAATTGCAGACTATAATATCCTGGAGGTTTACATTGTTTTGTATGATTTTGTGCAAGGAATTAAAATGTTTCCTTATCCTTCATTAACAAGGAGAAAAAAGTATAATTTGTGATTAGAGTGTCCCAGAGCCAAAGTTCTAACCAAACTATGCTTTAGTTTCTTGAAGGAAATTTGACTAATTTTATTCCCAATAAGAGGCTCTACTTTTCAGCTTTAAGCATGGCATATAAAGTTGAGCCTTCAAAGAAAATTTAAGAATAAGTTTTCTACAAAATCCTGAAATGCCAAAAAATTTTAACTGATGTTTGGTCTTGGAAGGAGTGAAAGTTAGAAAGCTTTGGATTTGGTTCAGATTTAGGAGGAGGCCCTTGGGACAGGGATTGTTGGAGCAGTGTTTGAATTTCTCAGGCATCTTAATGCAAATAACATGAAATGGGTTGGGTTAAACATTGAGTATTATTTGATCATGGTTTTGAATCCAGGAAAACATCCAAATCAAGGTATCTTAAAGTCAATGCTTTCTTCCCAAAGACCAGCTACCAGTGATCCTTGGCTTCTCTGTCACATGGTAAGCACATTTTTGTATTGTTAAGACCCCTTGTAAGACCTATTCCCACCCAACTTCTGTCTTCCTCTATCTTTCTCTGTTACGCATTGATAAACTAATGTTAGCCTTTCAGCAATAGCTAACCAACCAAAATTAGAGTACAGCTAGTAATTACTGTCAGAAGGTAATAGCAAAATCTAGATAACCACAGACTAGAACATTTTAAGTTTAAGCAGACACAGTAGGGTAGTAGGATGAACATAGCAGAACTTTAGGTCATTATAATAGTAAACTCTCCACTTCTATGCAGGATTTATATACCATTTTCTATACATCCAGATGTGATGTAAGACTAAGCATGGTAAAGTACATAGTGCTATAGAGCAAGCACCAGTTGAAACCACTCCATTCCTGTCAAACTTGCAACCCAATCCTTTAAACTCCTCCCCTACACAAGCCAATATAAAATTGCTACTTCTGCTGTTCAGGGAGCCTGATTTGAGATTTGGCCTATGTCCAAACCTCTGCTGTCCTAAATAAATCCTTTCTCTTCAATGACCAAATATTGATGTGAATTCCAATTCTCTGTGCCTGTCAAAAAGAACCCAGGGAACACAAGGGGGTCCCTTTCAATGTTTTCTGGTCTCTCCCTTCTTTTCCAGGTTTCATTGAGTTCAACTGCCTACTTCCATGGTTTTCATTCTCTTATAACAGGATTAAGAACCATACTGGGCCATGCCTTAACTGAAGTAACCCTATGAAAATATCTTATTAACTATGGGTTCATACCCAAAGGGGAGGACTAAATTTAAGGACTTGCTTTTCTGTAGCACATAAATCCTCAAATTACCAAGGGCAGAAAGAATGCAGCCCATATAAATAGGTATAGTGGACAATAAATTGGTTCAACTTAAATTTCTTTTAAGGGACAGGTATGTATATGGGACTTAATTCCTTATCCTGGTCTGTTGAATCTGCTTTTAAGACTTCCATGTTAATTTCCCCCTTTTGGAAGAAAGATATGTGTCCTTGGGATTATTGAAGGAAATCTCTTCCCAGAAAGCGAGTTTGGGAAGAGGGGACAAATAACAATTGATGAGTGCCTTGTAAAGAAAATGAAGCCAGCCCAGATACCTTTCAGAACTAGTATACCTTCATTTCTAATTATCAGATCTATTTTTCCTAAATATGTGGCCTAGGCAATTGGAAAAACCTCCACTGTATCCCTGGAGCAGCCCTAGCACTCACATTGAAAGGCATCTTGATTTATTAGAAGGCAAAGAGCAAGAGACTATTTTCAATTGGTTTTGGGCAGTCTCTTTTCCATCATCCAAATTGTTTACAGTAAGTCCAAGCAGTGGTGCCCTGAATCTTGGTGCCTAAATTGTTCATAGGGTACTTGCGTAGCTGCTGTAATTGAAAACTTATGGTTTCTGCTCATTGTATTTGCACTGTTTTAGCTTGGGAGGATTTTTTTTTCCCTCAGCTTTTTACACTTGTGAATATTAATCTGAAGGACTTACTAATTCATTAGCTTCTATAGTGGCTCATTTTAGTTGTTTCCATTTTAGAATGATGCTTAGTTTTTCCAAACAACTATTAACAAAAGTATAATTAAATAAGGTAGAGGTTTCTTAGTTAAAATGTCAAGATCTGAGAATTGTTTAAAGATTATTTGAGTCTGATACTTAAGTGGGCTCATTGGGTATCTGGGTACATTGTTAGCTTGTTCTACAATTGATAACTTGGGGCAGCTTTTCAGGTATGACCTTATGACATTGTGAAGTTCCCTAATGAACTTACATTCTTCAGTTAGTCACTAGTGCTTCATTTTGAAAAGGCATTTAATGGATCTTTCAGCTTTGTCCATCTGGATTTTGATACAACCTTCAATAGCAATTATGAAAATTATTTGGTAGAGGCCTGGTTATCCAAGCTCATGTGCTTGAATGATAAGGTGAAATTCTTTTGCAAAACCTACTGGTTCAAAATTGAAAGGGAGTTATGCTAATCTAAGATGTAGAACAGGATGACAAGTGATGTTTCAAGGAAGGTTTTAAAAGTAAGAGCCAAGAGATCAGCATAATTTTTCAACTGTGAAAAGGAACTGAGGTACATCTTGTTTTCTGTGTGTGTGTGTGTGTATGTGAGTGTGTGCATCTGTGTGTGTGAATTTAGCATTGTTTCTTGAAGACAGGCAATTTTAGAATTAATTATACATTTGAAAGCTTTTAAATACTATTTAAAATAAATATCTTAGGTGAGTTGCTTAGTTTTAGAGACTCTAGTTTCTTGTTGAATGTGAAAAATATACCTAATTAAGC
The DNA here is from genome assembly GCA_029593785.1 of Cabassous unicinctus. Taxonomy (NCBI): domain Eukaryota; kingdom Metazoa; phylum Chordata; class Mammalia; order Cingulata; family Chlamyphoridae; genus Cabassous; species Cabassous unicinctus. The sequence continues at coordinate 69,885 of JAQZBX010001511.1, read as the reverse complement.
ATAACAATAGGTCCTCATTGTGGACATTATAATTCAAGATTTTCACTAGTATGCCATGTCCATTGGGCTAAGGTTTTACATGAGTCATGAACATTATTTCAGAGCAAGAAACCAGCAGGTGTACTAGATTGCAGTGCACTTTTAGAGTTCTTAGATGGATTGGTACTCTACCTAAGTTTTTAGGTAGTTTTTTAAAAAGTAAAAAATAAAGATTTTAGAGGAAACAAATCCATGAAATCTTTCATAAAATTGGAGCTTTACCCAAAGGGGCTTACTTAGAGAACTTCTACAAACATTCATTCTGTTTCTCTATCCAAATTATTGTTGTTGTCAGGTATTCAGTTCATATAATCTTAAATGGTATGGCAAAGAATCCATCATATTGTTTCATGCATCAGATGACTCTACATCAAGAGGATATAGAATGCCTTGAAAACACACAATGGAATCCCTTGGGAATGCCACCAAAATGGTTTATTCACATAAATACCCAATAATTTGTCTACCCAGTGTGTGGTCATCCCATCAACCCCAATAAAATGGACAACAATTAGAAAATTTGTAAAGGGAAGAAACATATATTATGTAACAATTGCCTTGAAGATAATAAAATTAGCTATTTATATCTCATCATAATATGTTATAATCTGCTGAAACAGAAAAAAAAATATATAAACTTTGAGTGACACCAGGACTCCAAGCTCCCACTAGATGTAAATTAAAATTATTTCCCAATCAGGAACATTAGGTCTCCTTTTAATCAAATCTGTATGAGCCTCTGGATTCATTCCATTTTATGCAGAGCTGTAGTTAATTAAAATGACCACCCTGATCATCTCTTCTTTAGCACTCAGACATCTCTGCATTTTCCCCATTACCTAACTATTCAGTAAGTCTCTTCATTGTCAGTAGTCTCTTGTCTAGCAGATTTCAAAATTTATTAATTGTTCCCATATATCTAGGTTATTTTAACATTTTCTTAACTGAAAAACTCCTGTGCCTTTTCCTCACTTTTATAATAACATTTAATGCATTTTTAATGCATCAAAGAACAAAACTTGTTTGCAAATTCACATTTCTTAAGTAACTTATGATTTATATGAACTATTTATTTCTCATTTTTCTAGTTATATCAAAGTTCCTTATTATTGCTCTTGGGCCAGTGTCCAAGCTGTTGTGTATTAATCATTCAAGAGTGTATGGCAGTATAAAAAACAGAAAATGTTTAAAGCCTCTTACTAGTCTATCAGAGAAGGGGTATTTTTGACTATGTATTTAGTCTACAAGTTGACATGGAGTTTTATGTTATAGAGTTATATAAATTGAAGTAAATTTAAGACTGTACAGAGATTAAAATTTTGACCATTTAGAAGTTGTCATTTCATAATTGGAAGACAGGAAAATTTTACTCAAAAAATAAATATGAAAATAACATATAAATGAAGACAACCATAAAAAAAAAGCCTTGCAGCAAGGAACAATGTTTATCTCTTAAAAATATTCTATGCAGAATAGAGTTGTTGAAATAATGATGAAATAAGCCAAGGGAAAGAAGAGTGCTCTCAAAAATAGTAAGAAAATATTCTTTTATGCAACTAAGGGGGCAAAACGCAGAGTTTTCTTAGTTCTGTCTTTTAGCATTTTCTATATAAAATATATATTCCTTTTGATTTATACATACCTTAGATAATATTTTTGGATTTCCTTTTTTCACGACCAAATGCATAAACTCCTTGAATTCAGTACAATAATATTTATGTATTTATTTCACATTTCATTGTATAAGTCAGAAAATTCAATTTCATATTTAATTTGTTAGGATATTGTCTGTGAAATTATAGATACTGCAAAGTATGTGATTACACAAAAGCTTATCTACTCTCATATGATTATCAACAAATCTGTTTAATTATACCAACTTATTATATATGAGATTATAAAATCTTCACTCACTTTATAGAGGATAAATAGAAAGGGTAATGTAAAATACAAAATAATTCATAAGAATGATTAATCAGGTCTCACTAGATAGAGATTGGATTGTTCAGAATGTCTATGGAAAAACATAATATTGAATACATACAAATATAGACAATTGCCTCCATCGCTGTGTCTCCAGATCCAAGCTTAATATTCTAAACTAAAATTTGAATGTGTGCTATACAGGAAAGTATAAAATTATAATTTTTAAGTATCTTCAGTTATACAAATGATTTACTAGTGAAGAATTAGTCTTGTGGTGTTTGAAGTTGTATGTATTTCAGAAAAACATATTCGTAAATCTACTGCTTTCCTGTGAGTATAAAACCATTGTAAGTAGGATATTTTGATGAAGTTATTTGAGTTAAGTCTTGTCCCAACTCAATCAGAATAGTTCTTAATCCTATTATTGAAGTTCTTTATAAGAGAATGAAAGTCAGACAGAGAGAGAGAAACCCATAGAAACAGAAGCTGAAATCAATGAAACCTGGAAAAGGAGGGTGACCTCAACAGATGCCACCACCTTCCTTGCCATATGATTAAGAGCCATTATTACTGGTACCCAGTCATAGAACTCTATGGGAGGAAAGCAAAGCCATGTTGATGCCTTGGTTTGGTCAATTTCTTGGCCTCAAAACCATGACCAATAAGTGTCCATTGTTTAAACTGAACCCATACATGGTATTTGCTTTTAGCACCTTAGGAAACTAAAATGAAGGTTTTACCAGAAGTGGGGTGCTGCTGTTGAAAATACCAAAAATGTGGAAATGGTTTTACAGTTGAGTATTGGATAGAAGCTGGAAGAATTGTGAGCTTCTTGATAGATAAAGCCTAGAATTCATTTAGGAGTCTTTTCATAGAACTATGGATGCTAACAGTACTTCTGATGAGGCCTTAGAAGAAAATGATTAATTTATTATTGGAAACTGTAAGAAAGGCAGTTTGTGTTTTAAAGTCTCAGAGAATCTGACAAAATTGACTTCTGATGCTGAATGGAAACCTAGAATTGAGAATGATGAATTTGGATAGTCTAGGAGATTTCCAAAATAATTTGGAGAGCGCTACCTGTTTTCTTCTTGATGTTTTATAGTTTCTCTGAGAGAAAGATCCCTACCAGAAAGCTCCTGGAAAAACCCAGAATTTTCCATGATTGTCTGGAATCAAGGAAAAGCCAGATATTCTCAAGGGGCCTTATCATTGGACCCCCTGGAGGATTTGATGGGTGGGGTAGTCAATCAAAACAGCAAATACATGGGAACCCTCCCCAAAACATTAACATGTAGGAGGAATAATTAATGGCTTAAAAAGCAAACACAGATGCTCAATCATCACTTTGTTTTTTTCTCTTTCTCTGCCTGGACCAGCCCACAAGTTTTTCTCCTCTTCTCTCATTTCCTTAATAAACTACTGGCCTAACTAAACTGGCATGTTGTTAACATAGTCAAGAAACTAGAGGAAATCTGGCTTCATATATTGGTGCATGACCCAGGAGAAGCAGGTAGTGGTAACTCTAAACTATGAATTACAGCCTGTTTAATGCCCTCTTTTGGTTATCCATTTTCAATGGATTCCCCTACAGGCCCCCACAGGACATAATCCTCAGCTGAGGGTGGGGTGTGGGGCATGGGACCTTTCTCTGTCTCATCCATGTGCCCAGGCTTGTTAGACTTGACCCCAGCTGGGAGGGCAGGGACACAGGGCAGGGGCTCACAGTAGGGACCTGCCAAGACAGGGGGTCCTAGGCCAAGCTCTAGGTTCAGCAAAGCTACTTCCTATGGCTTGGATGGGGCATGTGTAACATAAACCCTGGCTTTTTTAGCAGCTACCCCAGGTCCCAGATTTGGCTGCCACTGCCTTGTCCTGTCACCCATCTCCTGATGTCGGCAGCTTTGGGGGCTTGCACAAGTGTTTCCCTGCACATGTCTGTACCTTTTCCAGCCTGCTGTCCTACTGACCACATCAGGCTTCCTGGTCTAGAACTGGGTGAGAAAGTAATGGCAGGCAGGGCCGAGGTGGGTGCCACGGTACTGCTGCATTCAGAGGGCCAGAGACCATGTGGCTACATCTCCTTAAAGAAATGAGGAGCTGCACCTCAAACTTACCTTAGCTTCCATTGAGAAACAGACTTCTCAGTTTTAAACTCGGTTGTGCCTAATAAGGGGTATGAATGGGGATCACAATATAGGCCCCTGTTAAGCCTCTCACCTGGAAAATAAGAAATGCCTTATATGCCATCAATTAAGATTAAAAAGTTCTTAGAAAATGCTAAGGGTATAAAATTCTCTCTTCTGTTTTAATCTCGCTTAACTTTGTATTTAACTTTTAAATCTGTTTAACGTTGTCAGTCTGCTTGTGCATAGGAAATCAGATTTTGCATTTGCATGTTACAAATTAGATAATGGTGGAAGGTAACCTAAAAATGAATCTTTAAATGACAATACTGTCTTGAAATTGTATTTGATGTATAAATCACAAGTGGAATTGCTCCAACTATTAAAAAAGCAGAAAAACATAACAAAGTTGTTACTAATAAAATTCTTGTGGCTTAGTTAATAAAAGCACCCATTTTTCTCAAGTAAAAATTTACTAGAAACTGTAACTAAAAGTTAAGATCATTATATAGATGACTTTATAGTATAAAACAGCAGAAGGATAATAACTGAAATTGCTATGCTAGCTATTGTGATGATAATTATAAGCTGAGTTTACCTTTGCTTATGGACAGTTCAGGGCCAGCTTCAATTTTGTGATGGTAACTATTCTATTCTCTAGGTTGTAGCCTGGCAACTTCTACACCCTCTGGCTCAGGTGAAGGTAAATTAGAGACACCCCTGTCTCCTGTCCTTCCATTTGTGCCAATATCCTACTTTCTCTCCTGGTTCCATGTGTGGACTAAATTACCACCTGGTGGAATTATCAACCCTTGGGGTTGAACATCCACTCTTCCAGTCCAGTAGCCACCAGAGTCCTGTTATCTCTGTGGACTTGGAAATGGGGAAGCCCTCCCACCTCTAGTGTTGGGGTTCCTAAGAACTCAGAGAAAATAGTTTCCCTGAGGCTTCAATGACCTCAGGAAGCATATACTGGAATTAGAACTTCTCATCCAAGGTCTGTCAAAGTCAAAATGGGAAATAAGCAAAGCTCTAAAGTAAAGGAAAATCTTGCAAATTGTATGTTAAAGGATTGAAGACATTTTAGTTATAAGCTAATAATTAGAGAAAAATATTCTTGTGCAAAACTGCATGGTAACAATGCAAAATAGATTAATTAGAAATGGCCTTCAAAGAAATTTTTAAATGTTATCTTACAGTTAAACTTATTTTGTAAGAGGATGAAAATTATAAGAAAGAGTGAGTTGTGTGCTTTTGTGTCTAACTCCATTTTTATCTGCCTGTTTGTTCAGTGTATATATTCATACATCAGGACAGTAATAACAAGTTAAACAATTATAATTATTCCAGAACCATAGCAAAAAGTAACTTCATATCAAGAGAACCTCTCAGAGGCCACCACAATCTGCATATTAAAATGGTCATAAGGAAAGATAATCTTGATTCCATTGGGAATGTTAGATTTTTCACAAAATGGAGAAGGTAATATTTCTTGTACAGCTAAAGTAAAAAAAAACTGTTAATTAACATTATCATTATAAAAGTGTAGAAATAAAATGCAAAATACTAAAAAGTTAAGTTCTTTTGATATGTTATACATTGCATTGGAAGTATTTAGAAAGTGTATGAAAATTAAAAGAGATTGACTTTTGTATCATCAAACCCTCTTGTGCATTCAAATCAGGCCTTCAATACACTGCATTTTACCTTTCCATTTTAGTTATTGGTTAGGTTGGTCACTGACCCATAAAACAGTAAAAGTATCTACTATATCTCTGGCTATGCTCCTGAAGAGGATGGAGATTATGTTATAGTTTCAGACTCCTGCAGCAGCCGGTGGCAGCTGGATATGGCCAGATGTACAATGGACATTGCCCAAAGACTGGCTCTTTTTCATAGTGTCAAAGGGCACTATGCACCAGGCCTGTGAAACAGTGGAGCCTTACCTTCCTAGAGTCTTTCTTTCTTTTATTTCTTTTATTTATTTTTTGTGTGTGTAAAAATCAAATTTTTCTTGGATCAACTGCGGTGCAGCTTGCTGTCTGTGTGAAGGGCATACCAAATGAAACAATGATTACCAGAGTGATATAAGCAGAACTTAAACACAATTGGCATTATGGCCTGCTCCCATGGAGAGATAACATGTATAGTATTGCAAAACTGGAGCATAGATCTATTAACTGCAGCTCAAAGAGGAACTTCTGCATTAATTGGTATTAAATACTGTGCTTATATCTATTCTATTCTAGATAAATGCCTGTTGATTATGGTGATTTTTTTTTCTATTCCAGATGATATGCAGAGGGTATTGAACACATTAAAAGTCTTGGTAAACTTAATTCATTTTCTAAGTAGTTAATAAACTTTTCTATAAGATAAAAGGAATGACTCTTGAGTACTGTTCTGTTTGCCATATGCTTGTCATTGCCTATACTGTCTTTGTGAGTTTATGTACCTCTCTTACCTGTCCCAAGCACAACCACCACCATGGAAAACTGGGATTGGCAATTTATACCAAACCCCTTGTTTATTACAATCTCTTCCTAGAGCTAACAGCATAAAAGAAACTAACCTTTTCTTAGAAGCTTAAAGACAGAAAATGGACTTTCTTGCTGCAAAATTACAGGTGGCTTAACATGTTAACAGCAGCACAGGGAGGAACAGGTCTCTTCCTTAAAGAGGGGTGCTGTCTCTGTGTAAATAACTCTGAAATAGTCCTAAACAACATTTGAAACCTGCAAGATAAAGTCCACCATCTTTGGGAAGATGCAGCCTTTATAAGCACCTACTCTTGTGATCCAGTATCCTGTTAGTTGCACCACATATTTTCAAAATTCTAATTAAGTTAATTTCTTCCATAATCAACACATTGTTAGCCATATGGGGTAATTATAGTTTCCCAGGTATACTTGCAGGCTGGTCCAGCCCCACCCATGGTGCCAGATTTGTCTTCTCCCAACTGCAAGAGAGTAGCAAGAGGGTTTTACAACTTGTCAGGTAGGGACTACTGCCCCAACTAGAAGGAAGAAATTACAGAAGAATGACCCTCATCCTTCAGCATCCCCTTAAGAATAAGGGTTTAAACAATCTGATGGGGAGTTGAAGAAGGATAGTTTAAGGAACAAGAAGATGAATCTGGGACCTGGCAGAAAAATGTGGCCATGAAACACATGGTCATGGAATTCCACCTGGAAATCCTGAGAGAAAGACTCCCACCAGAGAGCTGCTGGAAGAATCCACAATAAGTTTCCCTGATCCTCTAGGATAAAATGAAAAGTCCTGGATTTTATCAAGGGGCATTGCCGTTGGGCCCCTCTGTGAGAAATGACTTACAGTGTAATCAATAAAAGGATCAAACAAGTGGGAGCAAGTGGGAGGAATAATTGATGGTTTAAAAAAGCAAGCACAGAGGTTAAATCACACCCTCCCACCCCTGCTTTTTTTTCTCCTTCTCTGCCTGGACCAGTCTGCAAGCATACCTAGGAATCTTCAATCTGTTATTTTCTTCTCTTCTCTCATTTCCTTAATAAGCTACTGTTCTAACTATACTGGCATGTTCTTAAACATAGCCAAGAAGCTACAGGAAATCTGGCAACAAAAGGACCATGAAAATTGAGATCCAAAATGAGTACATCTTCTCAGACCAAGACAGTAAAGGCCCACTCATGTGTGAGAAATGTGTGTGAAATGTGTGGCATTTGGAGAAGGTGGTCATTCCACCCCATTGTTCAGGAAGAATGCTATCACCAAAGTGTTCTCAGAGGGTGAAGCCTGTGCCCTGGGGATTGCAGAAAATCTGGCTGCTACCTTAATGCTTGATGAGTGGAGAATGTGCACAAGGTATTTTAGAGATTCTGACCACCATCCAGAAGCTTTGGGAGGGTGAAGCCTTCATGCAGTGATCAGGGAAATCATGGCTGCTGCACAAGTACTTGGAAGGGTTGGGCTGCCACTTCATCAGGCTCAGAGGACAAAACATTTTTTCATAAATGACTTTCAGACATTGAAATCTAATGGAATATGCCCTGCATGGTTTCAGAATTTTGGGGAACCTGTGACCCTAGTTGTCCTTTCAATTTATCCCTATGGGAATGGAAATCTTTATATAATGCCTGTCCCTTCTTTGCATATTGGAAGCATATAACATGTTCCCTAAGTTTTGTGGGTCCACAGACAGAGGAGAATTATGCCCCAAGGCAGACCAAATCCATAACCAATTTTTATATTAAGCATTTTTACTGCAATGACTTAAGGATTTTGGGATATTGTGATGCAATGAATGTATTTTGCAAATGGAAAGAACTTTTCTTTTTTGAAGTCCAGAGAGTGAAGTGTGGTGGCTTGAAGCTGTATGTAGTCCAGAAAAACATGTCCTTAAATCTAATCCATTCCTGTGTTTATAAACTAATTGTAAATATTTTCTTTTTGTAAGGTTACTTCAGTTTAGGTTTGACCCACATAAATCAGGGTGGGTTTTAATCCTACTACTAGAATAGCTTGTTAGCAAAAGAAATTCAGACAGAGACAGAGAAAGCTGTGCAAGCAAGAAGCTGAAATCAATGAAACCTGAAAGAAGGGAGAGACAAGCAGACATTGCAATTTGCCTTGTCATATGACACAGGGACTAGGATCAAAGCCAGCCAGCGCCAGAATGCCAGTCTTTGGGAAGAGAGCACAGTTTTGATGATGCCTTGATTTGTACATTTTACCAGCCTCAAAACCTTGAGACAATACCCTCCAATTGTTTAAGCCATACCATTTTATGGTAGCAACCTAGGAAATTAAAAGAAGTCTCTAAAAGATTAAATAAACTTTCACAATTCAAGGTTATGCATGTATGCCTTTGTCTCAACCTTATAATGACTTATTAAAAGGTCCAAAATTTCTTTTGCAGTTCCACATTTGCCCTGATTGGTTGAACTAGACTTGATCATAATTCTGATATTTTATGGTTTTTACCATGTCATTCATTACCCTAAGTAATCTACTCTTAATATTTTTTTCTGTTACAGTGGATTATTATAAGAGACTTAAATCATCCTTTATTTAACCATTCCATTTTAAGTTTTCCCAATTCTTGGCTGAGCCTTCATTCATTTGAATTTCTTTCTTTTGGTCCATAAACAATAAACAATACTCGTAGTATTTCTCAAACATTGGTTTTCCCTTTCATTTTCTCTTAAACATCTGATTATCATAAATACATATCATATTCCCTTTGAAACTTTCTTTGAAAAACCCTAATCTTTAAAACATTTACATTAACAATTTTAATATTCATAACTTAAATTTTAATATATGTTTGTTAATCATTCAACTCCACATTGTTTCAAGGGTGAGTTCCACAATGAATTCTAAGGCAACTTTTCCCAAATATCATTTTGATCCTCCCTGAACTCCTCCTCAAATTTCGTGAACTTCTCATTGTTTTCTCAAATTATAATTTAATTTGATTTAATTACTCAATGCTTTTACCTACATAAAGTTTTAAGTCCCACTATCTATAAAGTCTTTTGTCTTGGTCCTCTTGATATTTTTAATTATGTTTTCTTTATCCTATTTACCATAAGTATCATTTTAAAAGGTCTTATCTTTATGTTGAATTAACATATTTTTTGCACTACAATGGTACCACTTGTGAAAATGCTCTTAACAATTATATCCAATCAGTAAAGATTTATGTTTCCTGACTTCCTAAATCTTTATGACATTTTCAGAACTTTCTCACATTAAGCATTATTAAACCCAAATTTCACTTTTTTCATCACTTTTCTGGAACATCTCTGAAAATGTATGTTTTCTCAAGGTCATGTCCACATGTAGCCAGTCAAAAACTCTTTACACATGATATTACACACCAAAAGTCTGAAATCAAGTTGTTTTGTGAAAATATATATCAAATTTTACATATAACCCCTTTTACCCAAATGTGCTATATGTGAAAATAACGTTATCCTGTAATATCATCTTCTTCAAATTTCTTATTTTTGATTATTTTCCAATGATCCAACAAGTTGATTTTGGCAGTTTTTGACGATTTTTTCCACTGCTTCTGTGTAAGTACAGGCCCTTGGAATTCCATACTCCACCATTTTTGCTAATTTCATTTTCTGACCTTAGTTGTGTTTTCATATTCTTTAAAAAACAATTAGTAAATGATAAAAAAATAGTGTTCAAAGTAGCAAAAATTCTATAAGGTCTGTAGAAATATATATTAAGAAAACTGTACATAGTATCTTCTATAAAAGTAGAAAATATTGATCAAAAAGTATAGAGAAACTAAAATTAGTACCTTATATCCAATTTACTAAGAGAAAAAATCCAGATTGTTAAGATATAATTTAATAGTTAACTATTTATTCAATTCATTGCAATCTGAAAAAAAAAGTTCAATAGTCTCTTCTCTGTTGCTTTGTGTTTTTGTGTGTGTTTAAGCATAATTTCTATTATTAACATATTTTTAAAACTTATACAAAAACTCAAGTTTTCAGAAAAAACTACTAGATTTCAAGATATTTTCAGGGTTACATAAGTTAAGACAATGTGGTACTTGTGAAAGGACTGATAGTAAGACCAATGGAATAGAATAGAGAGGTCATACATAGATCCAGAGTTATTCAATGTCTTGATTTATAACATATCACCAAGGCAATTTAAAAGACAGATGAATGGTCTTTCCAATAATATGTACAGGAAAATATGATATCCATGTTTGAAAAATTAACTTATACTGATGCTTATCACCATCCCTAAATATTAATGCCTGGTTCATGAAAGATAATTTTTTTAAACTATTGAGAATGATAATAAAAACATGCAAATGAGCAATGATTCTAGAAAAAATATATAACAGAATTCTGTCTGATTTGTCATAGGCAAATTATTAATTATTAACTATATAAATTCACTAAATGCAAAATAAGAACAAATAAAATCAGAATAATTAAAATTAATGATTGCTGTCCATTTTATTGCATCATTAATCGAGATTAAAAGAAAAATATTTGATTAAAATTCATTAAAATAATATATTTGACAAGAGATTCATATCCATTATATGTGAAACTATCCCAAAATTCCAAAAATAAAATGGAAAAAAGTATTGAAAATGTATTTCACAAAAGAGGATATCTGTTTATTTCTTATGCGTATAAGATAAATAAGATTTATCTTGAAAATAAAGTATAAAGCTACTGTGAGATAACATTACACACCCTCTATATTTCATTGAAAATTTAAGAAATTTGAGTACAAATGCTGGAATGTAGATGAAATAGTTTGAGTTCTCATATATTCTTTTCGGGAGGGTGAAATACAGGTTTACTTTGAAAATCAACTTGTCAGTATATACTACAAAAAAATGTAGATCTACTTTTGATCCACTAATTTCTATATACTCAAGAAAAAATGGTTGTTTCTATCAACCAAAGACATATACAGTAATTTTGATAACAAATGTATTTTCCTAGCAACTGTAATCTGTTAGCAAGCAAAATATACATTAGCTGAATGAACAAGTAAAATGGGATCCATATGTATGCTGGAATATTCCCACCATGAGATACAGACACATTATTGTAACACATTTTATAACTTGATAGACATATGATCAGCAAAATAATTGAGCTACAAAAGAGAACATATTGTATGATTCTATTTTTATGAAGTTTGACTAGTCAGGCTAACCAATATAAATTTGTGGGAGTATTAAATATGGGAACAATCAATTGTATATTCAAACAGTATGTGTCTGGACAGAATTTCTTAAAGTAAAGCTTCCATTTATTAAGCTGCCTTATGTCTGTTATTCTGTTTTTTGAAGTTGAATTAAAGTTTACTTAAAAAATATAAATAAATGGCATGAGAAAGAATAGCCTTTGGGAAGAGAGCCTACAGCCGCCAAGACCCCGTGTTCATGCACCTGTGGAGTCTTAAGCACCAAAGAAATATTTTTTCAGATTTCACTCCCATGTCTCCAGGAACAGCCAGCATGGGATTAGACTGGAATACACTGGTCTGGGGGCTTGGAAAAGGGTGGATGGGTGTGACTGTCTGAACACATCACTCCCCACCTGTTTTCCCAGTTCCTCACCCAGCAAGGTTTATGGTCAGCTCTGTCTGAATTTACCCCTGCTGACACATTAAAAGCCTGTAATTTGCCATTGGTTCCTGTTGTATGGGCAGGAGGTAGGCAAAGCTTTTCACAAGGCAGTGCATGTGGATAACCCAGCACAGACCTGAAAACACTTGTCTTAAGCCTAACCTCTCACAGAAGACACCTATCCTCCAGGCTGCAGCTAGTCACATTCTCCACCACACACAAACACATCAACACACACACGCCATGCCAAAACAGCTTTCCCTCCTCCCAGAGGTTTCTCATGACTGAAGGTTTTCCTGTTCCTGTATACTATGTTTTCCTCTGGAGATTTTTCAGGGACAGTTTTCATGGGACACAGGCAGCACGTTGTGCTAATTTACCATTTTAGTAGGAAACGGACCTCCATGTTGTGTTTTCAAATTCTTTTAATATCAAAAGTGTTTTCTAGACCTCTGACATGTCCTGAAACCTTCAATTGTGTGGGTCCTGAGCCCATCTCTCATGGAAAACAATGGAGACACTAAAATTGACTCCTTTTTTCCAAATTTCAGTATCCAAATTACCCTGAACACCAAGCTTGCTACTAAAGCACCATCTCAGGTCCAGCTCTGCTGTGCTCTTCCCAGGCTCAAGCAGCTTTTAAAGAAAAAGAAATATACATGTAATATAATCAGCATATAAAACATGAGATAAACTTTAGTAAATGTGTAAAGCACTTGACCAATGCAATTAAATATATTTTCCTAAGTAGTACGCAAATAAGAAAAGAGTGCAATTCTTTTCATTTGCATTTTGAAATAGAACAATTCCTGTACCACATGTACCTTTGGCTCTATATGAGGAATATGTTGTTTGAGCAAATTTAATTAAATAGTAATTTAAGACAGAAATGTAATTAGCATGGGATTTTTCCTTTTGGAGTAATAAAAATGTTCTTAAATTGACTGGGGTAATAACAGCACAACTCTATGGTTAAAATGAAAGCCATTGAGTGGACACTTTGAATCTACTCTACACAGCGTAGGACTATATAAGGCAGGGAATCCAATGGTGGGGGATGGACGATGGTTAATGGAACAAATTTGAGAACATTCTCTCATGAACTATAACAAGTATATAATACAAATACAAGGTGTTAATATTTGGGTAGCTTGGGATGAATACACCAAATGTAAGATATTGGCTATAGTTAGTAGTAATATATGTTGATGATGCTCTTTCATACTTTGCAAAAATTATTTAACAACAATGTAAGGTGTTGGTGCTGGTGTGATATATGGGAGCCCTGTATTATAATATACAATATTGATTTGTAAATTCACAACTTTTACTATACAGTTATTGTTTATGTATGCTCATATATGAATGATATGCTTCAATAAAATTTTATAAAAAGAATTATTAATAACTAGTTAACTCTCAATAAACGCCTATTCTCAACTCCTCTGGTTTATCATATTGCTGAGAGATTTACAATTAGTTGGTGCTGTAGTATTAACTGGAACAAGGATGTAGGGGTGATTGTTTATTATTGATTTTTTTAAGTAATATTTTTTAAAGTATACTTAGATTACATAAATGTTACACAGGAAATGTAGGGATTCCCATATGTTGCAATCCCCACACCTCCCACACCATTCCACATAAACATTCTTCATTAGTATGGCACATTCATTGCAATTGATAAATGCATCCTAGGGCTTTGCCACTGAGCATGGACCATAGTTCACATTGTAGTCTACACTCTCTCCCACACAGTTCTGCATGTTATGTGATGATATAAAATGGCCTATATCTGTCATTGCAATGTCTTTCAAGATGATTTCCAAGTTCCAAAACAGCCTCCATATTACAACTGTTTTACCTCTGCCTGCCCCCACAGCCTCCAGTACTCACTACCTCCACATCAATGTTGTAATTTCTTCCAATGCTAGAATCACAATATATCTATAGTTGAATACCAGTAGGTCTACTCTAGTCCATAGTTCATTCCCCAATCTTGAGGATGCTGGGATAGTGATGTCCACTCCACCTCTACTGGAGAGGAGGTTTCAATCACATACAGCTAATGGATGGGACTGTCTTGCTTGCATTTGTTGGCTCTCTCATTTCTTTGGGAAGGTGGTTGTCAATCCTCACCCCCTTGTTAGCTGTTCTGGGTGAGTCCAATGAACTGAAGAGTAGGGATTGCAACTCTGCTGAGGTTCTGGGCCCAGCTGGCACATGGGCAGCCCAAAGACTCCAGTCTCTTGGACATACACCTACAAACTTCAGCACCAAGTATAGGTTTAAATAGAAGGGACAGATGAGCCATGTGTAGGGAGGACATAATTGAGTCCATCTCTGTCACTCTCAGAACCACAAACTCCAAAGTAGGGCCAACTGGCAAGGCATCAAACTCCAGAGCTATTCCCTTATCATAGAACCTGAGTGTCTCAGGAGCACTTAGGAGCCCCACTATTGTATCCACTTTGGCAGTCTATGAGGTCCTGCTGAGGTGTGCATAAGTGTTACCTCTGGGATGACATCCTGACTCACTTTGAAGTCTCCTAACCATATTATCCCATTTGTCTTTACCTTTTCACCCTTTTATTCAAGGTCTTTTTCCAGTTGCATTGCTAGTTGGTACTTGGTAGCAATCCCTTGGTGCCAGGGAGGCTCATCCCTGGGAGCCATGTCCCATGCTGAGGGGAAGGTAATGCATTTATATGCTGAGTTTGACTTAGAGAGAGGCCACATTTAAGCAACAAGGAGGCTCTCAGGAGGCAACTCTTGGGCACCCCACAACACTGGTTAAATTTCAATTTCAAAAGCAAAAGCTCTTAAACATAGTCATCAGTATCAGGATCATCCTCCTTTGCCAGTCATTCCCCCTTCACTTGGGGGACTGTTGCTGCTCCATTAGAGAATGTGACAGAGCTCTCCAGGAAGGAAATTCAACATTCTCTCAGTTATTTTTGATTTTTTAACTAGAAGTAGGAAGAGCCTGATGTGCCAATAACCTGAGTTTTTGTTCCCTTTATGTTGACATTTTAGACAATGTTGGGAGAGCTGTTTTCTCCATTAACAAATCTTGTCAATTTGTCCTCACTAGTGAAATATCACTCCATTCCTCAGAGGCAAACCCTGAGGATTAATAGGAACACCTGTTTTCCAGGTATCTGACATCTAAATGATTTCCCCAATATTTATAAATGAGATAGGATGTTTCCATATTTGCTAATGGAGACTGTGTATGAACAAATCTAAATTTATTTAAAAGAGTAACATTTTTAGTGTGAAATATAGAATCTTATAGTAAGAAGAGACTTTGCAAATTATACCAAACTTTAAATAGCAAAGCTTAACAAAAATCTCTGTTTAAGTGCTTGAATAAACAAATAACCTGTGACACATCTATATTAATATTTATAGTGTAATTAATATTTCTTTACATATTATAACCTTAGTATTAATTTAAAAAGTGGAATTTATTCAGGACTGCATTTTTAAAAAAGTAATGTATATTTTAATTTATTTTAAGAAAACCAAACACATGCTCCTTCCATATGATTCCAGATCTTACTGTGTAAAATTTCCATGCACCAATTCATAGAACAATAATAATTCTGATACTTCATTATCTTTAACCCATTAGATGTGTCATTAAGAAGTAATAGATATGCCTTCCTTAGCTTCTATGAGGTATGATATGGCTTCCAAAGCTTCTGTGAGGTATAATGCTAGTCTGTACTGCAATTGTATTTCTGGTAAAAGCTCAATTACTATATTTACTACTTGAGCTGTTGTTGTAATTGTCACTTTCAGTATTTGATGATCTTATAGCCCAACCTTGCCAGCAAGAACAGTATATGTGTTAAAGTCTGGCAATTTGTTTCATTTCTTCTTTTTCTGGGCATGGAGCCTGCCTTGTATCATACAATGCAAGCAGCTGAGAGGCATGAATTTCTCTCACATACATCAGTAGAATGGAATATTCTTCTAAGTGATCAACTACATGGTTGTAATATTCCCCACATAATGCCTTCTAGCAACATCTTCACTAATTTGAAGGTGACAGCCTGAATCCATGGCTAGCGCTGGCCAATCTAAGTGTTTCCCTATAGGCACGGTCAGTCCCTATACTTAGAGATATTTTTCTTTTGTTACAAAAGTTGGGCCTAGAGAACTACACTAACTACATCCCATAACTACTTATGTCCAAAAGAAATACAATTTGGATCCATGTCATCACTTTGCAATAAATTAATTGAATTTAGGTCATTGAAAAATCCATTGTTCCTTTAGTATCCAAAATTGGTAGTGGTTTCACAGTCTTCAGAGCATACTTCAAGACTGTGTACAAGACAAAATACAGGACAGAATGATGCTCCACTAGTGGGTAGTGGAAGTTTCTGTTCAAGGACCAGTTCAACTATTGAAAATGGGCCTTGGCATAGAGCCTGGCATCATCAGTGAAGAGGACAGGTATTGCTCACTCTCTTTTGAGAGAGAATGCAATGAAACTAGAATAGAAAATATAGATAAGGAAGGTAAAAGCACAATGAGGCCAATGTCTTCTTTTTTATTTATTTTATTAAAGAATCTCAGTCCCAGGAGTTTTAGCCAGAATTGATATCTGTTAATGGAAGTACTTAGTGCATGGACAACAGCTTCTGATGAAACCAATGCCAGAAAATCATGTAAAGAAGAGCAGGAGAGGATCTGTTTGCTGCCTGAAATTTCAGTGTAAAAATTATAATTTAAATTTATTTAAACAAATTTAATTATCTTGGTTTCCAATTTATCTTTAAAATTGGAAATATTATTTAAATGCATTATTATAATTTAATTAATAATTTTAATAAATGTTTATCTATTGCATTCTCTTTGACAAACTATGTGTTATATATTCAGAGATAAAAAGTAAATAAATGAATCTCTTTCATAAAAATAAAATATATACAAAATCCCTTATAATTCAAGTATAATTTGAGGGATTTCTCATGGCACATTATGAAAGAGAATGTTAGCATTGCTTCATCATTCAACCACTCAACTTCCAAACCAGTATCTATGTGTAATTCACATCAAAATATTTTGAATGAGTTAGTTAGAGATATATTAAATGTTATATAAATGTGTAGATGAATAAATAAATGAATAAATATATTGATGGAAAATTTTGTTTCTATTTCTTAAAGTCTTTGCAGGAAAGGCAAAACTTATTTGATTTTACACTTGGATGGATGGAAGCATCTGTGCAATAATCTAGCTATCCAAAGAGAAACTTAATTTGCTGGCTATCCTTCTGCCACCTGACATTCTGCAGGTTAAAAAAATAGTCTTAGTTTTAGAATCTCTATTTACCTGTAGAGAATATTTTGCATAAAGTTATATTCCTTTAAACCAAAAAATACAGTTGCAAATGCAGAGTGCTGGTTTTCTTTACTTCTTTATTTGAAATAATAGTATAATGAATTTAAGATGGGATAAATGTATATGCTAAAGGGATCACATGCACAATTCCTTATAAAAAATTTTAATTCTTGCCCATTTACTTTTCCACAATATAGCTGCCATTTTGCTTATATCCTTTATGTTGAGTATTGTACAAATATTAAATTCATAAGATAAACATTATCAAAAATTTTTATAGGTAATGAAATTGAGGGTCAATGAAGTTTAAAAGGTCCTCCATAACTACATAGCAAATAAGTGGCAGAGTCATACTATAAATTCTATCTTCTGAAGTACTCAATGTTTTAGCTATGGTAAGCTGCCACGTGAAAATTTTAGCTACCTACAGTTGATAGGTAAGTGTGAAATAATAAAAGATTTTCACTCTGTGTTCACACTGAGAAATCCTGTTTCATCTCTATAATATGGTAGAAGTAGTTTGATACAGACTTTAATGAGGAAAAATATAAGCAATTTTTAAAGATCACTATTTCACAATAAAACTGGCTTAATTAGGATAGAGCTACTTATCAATATTGAAGTAGCAATTATAACCAGGTTAATCATAAACCGTTATCAGTAAAGTTTCATTAAATCATTTGGTAAATAAAACATGTAAAAAAATCCCACAAGAGTAATAAACAAAAACCATCTTGAAGCACCCTGAAATAAAATGAGTGATAAGACAGAATGCTTTAATTTTGAGGGCAGGAGGTAAGTCTGAAAATGACATCTGCCCTGCCTTGCAGGTAGAAGAGATTCTCTATTCAATAACTGGTTAAATTGTCACAAGAAGAAGGGAACCATGAAACAAGAATGTGATGTATATTATCATTGAGAAATAAAGAGTGCAAATATCAGCAAGTCTTCAAAGGTAAATTCTGAGGTTCCAAAGCAGCAAGGAAAGTAGAAAGTTTAACCAAGTCCAAAATAATAAATTTTGCCTTCAATTTTCAAAGGGGACATTATAAAGGAATTGGGTTTGAGCACAACATCCATAAACAACCCAAACATCAAGCAATGTCTTTCTAACTTACTTTATTAAAGGTATGATTATATTCAGAGTTTATGGGAAAATAGAACTGTATTTCACACAAAACCAAAAACTCACCATAATTCATTCAGTGACTTTGATACTATTTATTAATAAATGTTATTTCACACAGGCAATATCTATTTATCAAAAATTGTATATGAATTTGTTGAACAGAGGAACCAGAACGTTAATGTAAATTCAAAAAGGACCTGTGGAAGTATGAAAAACTTACACAGAATTTAATGGGAAACACTGTCATCAGTGTAAGAGGAGTGAGAATGAAGACAGACGTAATGAACTGACAATAGAAATAGATGGTTCCATTCACCTTAAGATAGCCAAAAGGGGGGGAAAGATTAGTGAGCATATGTAAGAATTATTTTTATTGAAATTCTTATTTTATTGGGGCAAAATTTCTTAGGATAATTTATATGGATAAATGGATAAAATTGTATGGTGACAATGAAAAGAGACTGGAGCAAAATAGAAATTTTACCCTACTAGGTGGGCTTAAACACAGATCAATATAAATAATACTGAATTGAAATTATCACATGCTGTTGAGCAAGGTCATAAATTGTGATACTATGGAAAATGGTTTTGAGTAGTCCTGCTACATCAAATACTCAATATGTAGAAAATCAGTGGAGAGATGTTTCAGTTTTGTATCATCAGAATTTAATATTAAACTAATTATTGGAGACTTGTGGAGCCTGCAGTATTCAGAGGGTTGGAATGTAGACATAATGGTGAATTTTCAGCCTGGATGAAGAGCATGGATAGATGTGGTGGCAAAAAGTAAAGCTGCATATTATCAGGATTTCTGATGGAAGAAATGTGCCTTGTGGTGGCAATGTGCTATCTGAGCAAACTGGACTTGGAATGTCAGCTCTTCCACTTACATTGTCATAGATTAAAACTTGTCCATGACTTTTCAGGGACCTACTCTATTTTCTTTTAATTGTGTATGGTACTTGACAATTTGCACTGTTTCAATGAGAATTACAATAAATAAATACAAGAATAAGCCAAATTACATGGAAAATTATAAACATGTAACAGATGGTGTTAATATAATTCTTTTGGTAGAATAATTTATCTAGATAATGAAAGAAATAAAATGATACCAGGAAGAATCTCAGAAACTATTAAAAATGGGGAAGTATGTTGAGGAATCAAATGTCAAAACAAAAATTATACATTTTAACAGTGGGTAGGAGGTGACAAATGTAGTTATCAGATAGAGGAATTCTTAAAGATTAATTTCCAAATAACATCATAGGAATGGAGGTGCATATTAAGCAAATAGCATTTATAGAGTATCACTAATGAGTCAGAGATATATAGATATTACCTATATTAACTCTATCAATTTTCCAAGAAAATTTTTTATATCAAATGTGTATCTACAGTTTATATAGCAAGAAAAAAAATACATGGAAACATAAGAATGAGCTCTTAATGATTATATTTCCCTCCACTGGAAAAAGGTTTCACAAGTATGTAGACTAAAGGAAAGCAAGGAAACATTATGTTACATCCTAATAACTAAAACAGACAAGAGAGAATAAAATTGTGTAAATATGTGACAATAAATTTCCTTATGCTAATTTCATCCTCATATTGATTCTCCATGATTTTTAGGGATTGTTTGTTTCTTCATGACCAAGCAAATTGCCCCAAGATTCTCAAATCTACCAGTGTGGCTGAATTCCTGCTTGTGAAAAGGGCTGTTATATGGGAGCTCAGATTCTTGTATGTTATAGAATTTTTGCAACCCTGACACCTTTCATGGTCACAGCAACCACCTGGATCTGAAGCTATACATGCCTGTGTATTTCCATCTTATGAATCTGTTTATCTTGGACATGTGCTACATTTCTGTTGGAAAACTCAAGGAATTTGTCATCTTCCTCGTCAAGAACAAGGTTATCTCTATGGTAGGATGTGCAGCTCAGATTTTCCTAATGTTTTTGTTTGCTACTGCAGAAACACCATTCCTCAGCAATGGGCCAGTGTATGCTGTGTGGCCATCTGCCAGGCCCTCCACTGTGTTGTGACCATGAAACCTCAGGCCTGTGTCCAGATGACACTCATCTCAGTAGTAAATGGCCAGCCCACTCAGGATTCCACACTGATAACACTGTCCTGCTGCATGAATCTCAATCCAAAATATTCTGTCTACAAACTCTTTTATTTCATAGACTATTGAGTAAAATAATACTATGTTCCCTCAAGTAGAACTAGGCCCATATATATTATTTATGCTTGTATTTACAGAAAAAGATTGTATAACTACTTATATGCAAATATTATTTAATATAATGACCACACAATATATTTAAATAGAGGCTCTTAATTTTTATTCCTCACACATCAATTGATATCCCATTTTTATACAATTCAATTCAGATACCAATTCTCCAATAAAAACAGCCATCATTACCATTAACTTTATAAGGCTCATGTTGAAATATTTATTTAATTACAATATCAAAATGGTTTTTTGGAATAATTATATAGAATCAGAATATATAAAGCAAAATTAGGAAAACTAAAAGGAGAAATGGAGAATCACTCTCATAATTATAAACTGTTTAAAATATAGCTTCAACAATTTAAAGTGCAAACAGGTAAAAATGTGGATAGGTGAATTTGAGCAATATAGTTTACCAACTAGACCTAAATTATATTTATAGAAGACTACAGCCAACAGCACAGATAGTACATTATTTTCAAATGCATATTGGATTTTCCTAAATAGACCATATACTGGGATGTGAGGGAATCTCTACAAAGTAAAAAAAATAATAATAATGAAACCATACTGAGTATTATCTCTGATCTCAGGAGTAAAAAAATTGTGGGTCGGTATCAAAAACTCCAACTATTATTGTCCATACGTCTATTTTTCTTGACAGTTTACCTGTTTCAATTCATGTATTTAGTAGGTCTTTTATTTGATCCATATATGTTTGGGATTTTTTACTTCATTTTAATGGATTGGGCCGCTTATCACTCTGAATTGACTTTTCTTATCCCTGTTAATCTTTTGCTCTGAAATGTGCTTTTTATGATATTCACTTAGTAATTTAACCAGTTCAGTTTTCTTTCAGGTAGTGTTAACATTATATATCCTATATCTTTACTTTTAAACTACTTGCATATATTTAAAATGTATTTTTGAAGGCTACTATATATCAACATACAGTTGATTCTTGTGTTAAAATTCTATCAGAATCTCTTATTTTAATTATTTTTAAACTACTTATATTAATTGTAATTATTATGTTTCATTTTAATAATGCTGTATTGCTCTTTCTTTTCTCATTTTTTGAAATCTATTTGAACCTTTGTTTCGTTTTACTAATTTTGATTTTTATTTAGGTTAACTAAATATATCTTATATTATCATTAGCTTGTTAAGTATAATCCTATTTTCTAATATTGGTTGTTACTTTAGGTACTATTGCACACATGTTCAACTCATTGAAGGCAATTATCTTTTGGTATTTTCCCAATGTATAAGAATCTAACAATAGTAAACTTCAATTATCATAAATTTTGCTATCATAAACAAAACTTTTAGGCTATTTTTGTGTGTTTCACTGTCAGATATTTATAAACCCCACAGTACAGCACTACATTATTATTATTTTCTTTAAATATTAGTTTTCTCTTACAGAACTTTTATAATAAGAAAAATGGTCATATATTTAGGCACATATTTAGCATCTCACATGACCTTGTTTTGTGTACATCTAAATTGTCAACCCATATTATTGTCCTTTTTCCTAAAGATTTCCTTTAGTATTTCTTGTAATGTCAGCCTGATGGTGAATTCTCTCAGATTTTTCTTGTCTATAATAGTCTTTATTTTATCTTTGTTTTTGAAATTTATTTTTATGGTACACATAATTTCATGCAGTATTTTATTTTCTTTCAGCCATTTGTATGTTACACCACTGTCTTTTCTCTTACATTGTTTACACTGAGAATTCTGGTTTCATTTTTATCTTTGTTTATCTGAAGAAAATGTTTTCCTCCCATGGCTGATTTTATAGTTTTCTCTTTATTATTGATTTTCAGCAATTTTATTTAATGACTATTGGTAAGTTCTATGCAAATTTCTTGTGCTTCAAATTTATTAAGCTTCTTGAAGATGAGACTTTATAGTTTTTAATAAAAATTTTTTTCAGATATTATATTTTCAAATGTATTTTCTACTCCAACACATTTTTCTCTTTCTGATAAAATGATTACATAACTGCTTTCAGTAGAAGACATTCTGTAGCTTACTAATCCTCTTTTCATTTTTTAAAATCCTTTTTTCTTTCTGAGTTTTATATTAATTTTTTTCTAATTCTTAGTCTTCAAGTTCACTAAACATTTCTTTTGCGATATCAAATCAATCACTGATCCCAATTCACATAATTTTCATCTCACTTAATATTACAAAATTCTAATATTTTTCCATATTCCATTTGTGTTTTTATATCCTATATGCTCTTTACAATGTTTTAAATATATGGAACATATTGATATAAACTCTTGTAATTTACTTAACTCTTAATTTTAGCCTCTGCCTTACTTTGGAGTCAGTTTTTATTAACTAGATTATTTTATCATGTGTTAGATTTTTCCTTATATTTATGTAACTGATATCTTTATTTGCTGAAAATTTTAGGGAAGTCCTCTATAGATCTCCTGCATTATCTTTGTGCACCTAATCCCTCTTTTGTACTCTTTCCTGCAAACTCTAACCATCTCAGTCTGCTCAGAATCTCAGCATGATCTCTTTACCTCATGGAGCTCACTGGATTACAAATGGGTTTCTGTTGCCCATTTCACAGTCTGCAAATTTTCTCACACAGTTAGCTGAGACAACCATGGGGCTTTTTTTTTTCCCTGTCTCCCCAGGAACTCTGATCTTCATTGACTGGTAATGATTTTTTTAAAAATTGATATAGATGCAAATACAGATAGAGATACAAATAGAGATATACACAGAGACAGAAATAGAGATCAAGAGAGAGAGACAGAGTTAGAGATAGATATAAAGAGAGAGAAACAGATATATATAGTCTGAGTTATTTGGTTATTTCCGGAAGGAGATATGGTAGATAGGCCCAAACATGGCCTTCAAACAGCCTCTTTTTTAGTATTTATTTCACTCCCTCCTCTTTATTAAAGGTTGAATTAGTTGCTTGTGACAAACAGAATACAAAATAAGAGATGGAATGACACTTCTGATATTAGGTAATACAAAGTCTCTGGATTCTTTCTTGATGAGTCTGTCATGCCTCTTCTCTTACTCTATTCACTCACTTGCCCTAAGGGAAGTCAGTTACCATGTTGTAGGCAGTTCTCTGGAGAGGTCTACATGGCAAGTGCCTTAGGACTTTACAGAAACCACATGAATGAAGTCAGAAGTATATTCCACACCCCACCCCAAATGTAACTGGCAGAAATGGCTTACAGGTTGACTGTAGCTTCATGGCAGAGTGTGTGAAAAAGGCCCTGAGCTGAGCATCTCCTGGCTTCCTGAGACCCTGAGAAAATGAGATAATTCAGGTATGTCATTTGAAGCATCTATGTTTTGGGAAAGTATCTTAAGTAGCAATTTTATTTATTAAAATTCTTGGTAATTGAAAGTGAGTGTATGCCATAACAAGGATGACAAGGACAATAAAAACCCCATTCTATGAAAGTTCCTTTGAAAACATACAGTAGGCTTTGAGGAGAGTATGAGGTAATGTGTACTGGGCCTTGATGAACTGGAAAACAGAAGCCATGTGTTGTTTAATAAGGCTGCCAAGGAGGTCATATCTGGAAAGTAAGTACTATCTTATTATAAGCAGAAATAAGGAAGACCCTTGATATATAGCAGCAGAATTTTAGCAACACTTTTAGCCTCAATTATTGTGGAAAACATAAAATGTGCCTTTAGAACTTAGTGGTCTAGCTAAGGAGTGTTGAAGATATTGGCTGACTTCTTACTTATGTGTAAAAAGCAAGAGGAGAATGAAAAATTGAGGGAATATGTGTTAAACAAGAAGGAATCATTACTTGAGGGTTTAATAATTCTTAGCATTTCTGTGGGATAAATGAGAATAAAATTAAGAAATGGCTTCTTAGCAAAGATCCAAACCAGGATAATGCCAGGAAATTTGATCTTCTATAAGAAACTTCAAAGTAAGACAGCCTTCAATTCCCACTGGAAAGCACATTATGAAGTACTATTAATTAGCACATCAATACAATCCCAAGGGGTTTTTCCTTTGTAATTAAAAGGTGTAAGCTGTTCTTCAAATAATGGAATGTTTTCCTGAGAGAGAACACAATCTAAGCATTATTATAGGTAATCCACAATCAGACATTCTTCAAGAAGTAGAGACAGCTTCAACACAAAACTTTCAGATCAAATAATGATATAAAATAGAAATCTTCCAACCATGATCAATAGAAAATTAAATCCAGAGGCATGAAGTTATAGATAATAATACTTTAGGTTGAATTCTTTTGTTTTTATGTTCGCAGATATTTCCTGTCCTCTCTGTTCGTATAAGACTCTGAATCACTTACAGAGATATTTTAGCCCTTTGGCATCAAGGAGGACCCTATCATCAGTTTTGGTCTTTCTATCCTTATTTGATCCTTGATATTTGTCCAACATCTGGCTACAATTCACTATAGATTTCGCTAAGTCATTCAAGTTAAATTATATACTTGTACTTATTTTCCATTGGGCATCACCCATTTCTTTTCAATACCTGAAATTTAAGATGAAACAATGGCTTTCCTGAGTAATTTACTTTAATGACTATGTGGCTTTTTAGGTGGCAACTGTCAAAAAAGGTAAATGGTGTGAAGACTAAAATGACTATTATGTCACCTAGGAATGAAGTTTTCCTATTTTCACTAAAAGATCATCAATTGACAATATGTAGGAACTAGTCACTTAATCCAAATTTTCAAAGACAAAAATTTTAGAGAGGTAGTATGTAAATGATGGTAGACATGAAATTTCCCTTACTTCACAATTATTACAAGGAAGGCTGACTAATTAAAGCAAAGTTTTCATTTTTGCTTTAGGTCAGCTTGAGGATCTTCCACTCTGAATCTCACCAGCTGTTAATGCCACTGATTTGTATGCTTGTGATTTGTTGACATGGGGAATGTTACCTTGTGTATAAGTTACCACAATTAAACAAAAAGTGAGAGTGACTAAAATGACAGTGACATTTAAATGTTTAAGAGTTATCTCCTGAGGGCCTCCTTGTTGCTCAAATGTGACCCCTCTCTAAGCCAAACTCAGCATATAAAGCATTATCTTCCCACCACTTCTTCACCACCACCCCTACCTTAGGCATGGGACATGACTCCTGGAAGATGAGCCTCCCTGGCACCACGGGATTATTACCAAGAACCAACTAGCAAAGCACCTAGAAAAAGACCTTTACCGTAAGGGGAAAATGGTAAATACACTTGAGTTTTCATGGCTAAGAAATTTCAAAGTTATTCAGGAAATCATTCCAGAGGTTATGCTTATGCAAGTCTCAGCAAGATCTCATTGACTGTCACAGTAAATATTGTCTCAAATAGCAAGTCTTCTGAGGGCTCTAGAGATATCTAGACACTATAGGCAAGGCTGACAGCTCAGGATTTTGGCACCCTGCCAGTGGGCCTTACCTTAGGTTTTATATTCCCCAGTTTGAAAAAGTTGGACTAATTTGTGGTTTCCCTATACGTGGCTGTTCTGCCCCTTCTATTTGAACCTACAGTTAGTTCTATACTTGAAAGGTGTATGTTCAAGAAACTTAAATCTTTGGTCTGTCAATATGCCAGCTGGCCCCTGAATCTTAGCAGAGTTGCAACACCTACTCTCCAGTTCATTGGACTCACCCAGGACAAATAACAAGGTGATGATGATGGACAACACCCATCTCAGGGAACAGAAAGAGACTGCAACTGCAAGCAAGATAATTCTATCCATCTTCCCCACAGGATCTAAGCCCCCTCTCAATTAGAAGCAGAGTTGGCATCACCATCCCAAATTCCACAAGGTTGGGGAATGAATAATGGACTAAATTAGCCTTAATATTTTTCTACTATAGACTTATTGTTATTTTAGCAATAGAAGAAATGTTATCATTGATGTGGAAGCAGTGGCTACTGAGGGTTCTGAGGGGAGGGGAAGGAAAAAGAGGTGTAATATGGGGATATTTTGTGGGCATTGGAATTGTCTTTCCTGACATTGCAATGATGGATACAGGCCATTATATATTTTGTCATAACCCACAAAATTGCACAACACAAATTGTAAACTATAATGTAAACTGTAATCCATGTTAGTGGCAATTCTTCAATATGGGTTCATCAATTGTAACAAATGTACTGCACTAATGAAGGATGTTGTTAATGTGGGAAAATGTGGGAGGTTTGGGAGTGGAGCATACGGGAATATCTTACATTTTTATGTAACCTTCAGGCAATCTAAATTTCTTTAAAATAAACATATAAGTAAAAATAAATGCAGTATGTCATACTGGACTTGATGTATTAATAGAAAATGCAAACAAGGACAAAATTAGGATAATTGAAAAAACATGTGAAATGCAAACAGTTTTTATATTAATTGTAAATCTCTTAAACTTGAAAATTGCACTTAATTAATTCATCCAAGTAAATATCCTTTTTCTTATGATATATATATGGAATTATTAAATGGTAAAGGTGCACTATGTATACAACTTATTCTCAAATGTGTAAAAGGTTTGCTGGATAGATAGATAGATAGATAGATAGATAGATAGATAGATAGATAGATAGATAGAATGAAATAACAAATATGTTAAAATGCTAAATGTTGATAAATATGGCTATCTAGGATCTGGTATATTGGAGTTGTTGGTATTATTTTTATATCATGTGTCAAAAATTATTTCCACATAATCTTGAAATTGCTTCAAAATAAAATGTTAAAAAACACTTGTCTTTACACAATTTGAAAAAAAATTGAAAACATACTATTATCTATAATTTTCTAAATATTCTTAAGGTTTATAATATTTGTTTCTTAAAATATGACATGATTATCTCATTCATAAAGAAAAAGACAGTTTCAGTACATCCATATACCGTAAAATATTATGGTTGTTACTGCATCTTAGAAAATTAAATAATATTTTTCACTCATCAAATTGCATAAAGAATATGATTTTACTTATCTAACACTTCTATTTCTTGTGTAAATTTAAGAGATGAAGGCTTTCAGATACTTGAGAAGTATTTTACAAAATTTACCAAAGTTTGAGGTTGTACACCTTGTAATATTGCCCCAAAAATGAACCTTGAGAAGGAGTCTTGATTGTAGACAGGATTTATATAGTATTTTGAGTTGTCAATATTATATACACTACTTGTTTCTTAAATGTTTCTCTAATATATTGTCATCTCTCTACCTGTTGAAACACGTCATACCTAAGGCAGATATGTACTGGATTATAAACCTTTTATTTTCTACATTGTAGGAGGAAAAAGGAGGTTACACTAATTTGAATTAGAATGTTACATTTCAAATTTCCTTTACAATGATGATTATAATGAAATGAGTAGTCTGTGATTCCTTAAATAAGATTAAGTGATTTAACTGTGCTTGCTGTAATACTGCTTGATAATAAGGATGCTATATATTATTTCCTGCCCATTCCAGGTGGCACATGTGTGCTGGCTAATATGTCCGAATACCTGTTACTTAATATAAAAATATAAGAACATATTAATTGGTTTTGCATGACAGGAATAACCAGCCCCTAGAATATTTTCACATGATTTGGGCTTGACCAGAAGGAGGCTGTTTCTGGATTACTTTACAAACCTTACTTATATTTGTTGATCATAATATTGCTGATGTCAATTCTATATTTCACAGATTCCCAAATGCTGTTGCAGAGTCAACATTCTCTAGTCTCATCTCTCAGATGAGAGAGTCTCATCTCTCAGATGAGTTATTATTTCAATGGAATAACTTGAAAAAACACAATGGAGTACCAGGAAATGCCACCTGAAACAAAGGTAGTGGTATTGACCTGTAAAAATAATAATCTGCATTTGTGTGGTCATTATCAATTCCAGAAATGCAAAACCAAGAGAAATTTTGTAAGGAAAAAAATAATCATGCCACAATTTTGTAAAAAAAATATTACAACTGACCTATATTTCATCTCAATTTGTTCTAATCAGATGTAGAAGCAAAATACTCAGGAACTTAGAATGAAACCAGAAAACAGGACCCTAGATTCTAGCATGACCTATCTGAAAGCTCTTTTCTAATCATCAAGAATAAGACTTGTTTTACCACACTGTAAATGGGTTATATTTTTCTATTCATCTTATTATTTTGATTTATAGCTTCCTACTTTTTAAAAAACATTTATTGTATTGAAGAACAAACTTGTTTCCTGAAACTGAGGTTCGTGATATCCTCATGATTTTGCAGGAATTGGTCTCTTTTATATTTTGTTTGTAATTTTAGCATCCCATTGATAAGTTGATTTTTAGTATGTGTCAAAATTGTTGTTCATTAATGGGTGTATTAGATTATATATGTCTAAATAAAAGTTACATTTTCAAATCCTAACAACCAGCACTTGTGGGCATTACCTTATTTGCAAGTAGTGTCTATGTGGATGCAATTAAGGACTAGATATGATCATACTGGATTAGGATGGACCATAAGTCCAATTGGAAAGTCCTTATAAGGGACAAAAATGGAGAAGACACAGAGATACAGAGAGGAAAAAGCCATGTGTAGACAGAGGCCAACATCTGAGGGCAGCCAAAAGCCAAGGAACCCAAAGGACTTCTAGCAGCCACTAGAAGGAAAGACAGAGGCCTTTAAATCACCAGCTTGTGGTAATTGGTTTTGACAGACCAGGCAAACTACTACAATGATGCAAAAGTGCATCCCAATTTGGAATCTCAAAGTTTACGGAGAATTAATTAATTAAGTTGTCTATCGAAAATAAGTAAATATTTAAACGTATTTTTAGGATATGATACAGTTACAAGTTTATGTTATAGAGTCCAATAAAACTGAAATAAATATAGGAGATGATATGGTTTAATATTTAGAATAGACAATGAAAGGCCTTATTTTAATAACTGTCAGTTATGAACATTTCCACAAGAAAAAAAAAAGAAGTACAGTTTCAGTGAATAAATAGTAAGAATAGTGACCTGTAGTCCAGCAACAACGTTTTCTTCCATGAAAATGTTCCAAACAGTTTGGAATTATTAAGATAATTCAAGTAAAAATGATTCAAGAGAGGTAAATGGTGCTCTCTCAAAAAATCAGGAAATTTGTTATATAAATCAGGAGAATGAAACTATAACGTTTTCTTAGTTTTATTTTGTGGAGTTATTTATTTAACTTTCCAGATGGTTTGCAAAATTAGTTTGAATACATTAAATATATATATCATTTCTTGTGGATTTAATTTTTGTAATTTCTAATTGCTTTAAATACTTTAAATGAGTACTATGTTGTTTATATATTTACTGTACTTTTCATTCAATAAAATCAGATAAGATGGTCTATAAATTATCACCATATTTTACTTGTTACTGTTTCCTTTGAGTCATTACAGTTGTTAATTATTTGATTAATCATAAATATGTCTAATCTAAGATGATTCTCAATAAATATGTTTAATTGTAGTAATTTATTAAAATATACAATTAATAAAAGTCCTAATACATTTTAAGAAGAAGAAATGGAAAGTGTATGAAAAATGCAAAATATTTATTTTATCTGATTGATTATTCAGGTTTCAATAGTTATTTTTTAATAAGGTAAAATGTAAGACTTTACTTAGATCATCTACTCTTCACCTCATTGGTAATGGAGGGATTCCCACCATAGGGTTATGGGAATGAAAGAGCACAGGACACCCAACAGTAAACAGGAGAGATTTACAGATGTTTATTAGTCATACATACTCACAGTCTGTGACTGTAGGACACCACCCACCA
Organism: Cabassous unicinctus; assembly: GCA_029593785.1. Taxonomy (NCBI): domain Eukaryota; kingdom Metazoa; phylum Chordata; class Mammalia; order Cingulata; family Chlamyphoridae; genus Cabassous; species Cabassous unicinctus. The sequence continues at coordinate 39,182 of JAQZBX010001511.1, read as the reverse complement.
CACAGGAATATAAAGGGGTGACACTAGGAACAGAGTGAAGTACCAGTTGCTATAGGAGGTAGGCTTTTTAGAAACAAAAGTATGTGAAGACTTTGGTTTCTGTGAGAGGGTGCTGCCTTGATTACATAATTCTGTGGACTGGCATGGAAATGAGCTCCCACTACTCAGAGAAAGAAAGCAGTGAACATTGTCCTTGATGTAAGTAAAGTTGTGTTTTATGAACATTATGTGCTGGAGAAAAGAAGTGGGGGAAAGTTGCAGTTAGACCCCCTTGAGCCTTCCCAATTTTACCACATGACAAGACGTCATATAATAGTGAAACTTATTGAGTCTCAAAAAACAAACAGGGAAGTGGGTGATATTATATAAATTTGAATCTCACTTTTTAGAATTGGAATAAGCCTGAAATATATCTTTACAATTTTTGTGAATAAAATTCTCTTAACATTAATCTCCTCACTGCTTCCTTTACTGGTTTATTTTTAAGACTGTAGATAATAGGATTCAGTAATGGAGGAACTATTGTATATAATATAGAAAGGATCATGTCATGTATTGTTTCTGTGGTAACTGAAGGCTTTAGGTTCACATAGATGCCAGAGCTTAGGAAAACAGACACCACAAGTATGTGAGGGACACAGGTGGACACAGCTTTTCCTCACTCTCTGCTGGTTGGTAACTTAAGTGCAGTTGAAAATATATGAATATAAGACATTGCAATTAAGAAAAAGCAGCCATCACCAAACACCATGGTCTTGCTTTGATTTTATACATTGGACATGAGTTCAGTACACTCCATAATATTACCATTGTGGCATTTGAAATTGCAGCAATGACTAAAATAATTTAAGAGTTCTCTGTTCCTGCTTTTTTATTAATAAATATAAAGTATAAAAGTAGAGACAAATATATTACAAGGAAACAGTAACTAACAAGATGTTGACATGAAAATAACATTATGCTAGAAACTGGGCTTGAAAAATTTGATGAGATACAAATATTAAATGATATTGAAAAAAAGTGTAAATCTATGAATAAGAAATAGCAATTAAACATGTTCAGACATATAAGCATCAAGAGCAGAGCCCTCAAAAAATGACAGAATTGAAGGATCAAATAGGTTATTTTGTAGTATTCATTGGCAAATTCAAAAACTCACTTTCATTAATGGAAGAAAACCCACAGTAGAAATGTTCAATAATAAAATGTAAGACCTGAACAACACTAAAATCAAATAGAACTAAGAGGCATATATAAAATACTTAAACCACAAACAGCATAATGCTATTTCGAATGAGTTAAGTTTGTTTTTAAATTTGGATCAAGGTCCAGGTCCTGTGTATTATGGGAGTCTGATGTCATAATTCATGAGAAAAGGTAGTTTGCTATTCACAGATCCCAGAGAAAGAGAGGAATGCCATGAGGTATAGACAGGAAGGACAATCAGCACACGTGTCTCAACAGCAAGTGTGGTACACACAAGCATTATGAGAGGGACCCATGGGCTTGCACTTTTACTGTGGTGCAAGGATAGAGTTTAGTAAACTTATTGCAGGAGTCAAAAATTGGTTAGTTTATAGCAAATACATGCAAAAATGGAAAGACAATGGGGGCTTCAAGGATGGTGGTGAAGATTAGCTGTTTATTTGAGAACAACTGTGTTTTTGGTGAAATATGTGGGTGCTGAAGGTGATGGTTACAGTTGTGAGTTTTGTCTCTGAGGATGTTTATGCCCCAGGGCTGGCAAGCTCTTCATTAACTAAACTTAAGTTCAGTGTTGAGGCATGTTCCTTAACCAAAGTAAGGTGGATGCTGAGGAACCACTCAAATCTCTTTGATGGGTATAAGCATAAGCATTGCTCACAAGTTCACATAGAACACTCTCAAAGATAAAAAATGCATAAGGCCAAATAATACATCTCACATTGGATAAAAAAAGAAAACCATATAAAGTGCTCCCTTTGACTAGAAATAAGAAATTAGAATGAAATCAGAAGTAAAGAAAAGAAGACAAAGCAGAAAATTCAAAGCATTTGGAAATTAGAGAATGGGACAAAAATTAAAAGTGAAATTAAAAATATTTTGAGAGAGAAAACAGAAGCACTATTTGCTAATACATGTAGTATTCATTGAAAGCAACATTTAGAGGGTAATTTTCAGTTCTAAAATGCCTAAATTAAAGAGGAGATAAACTCAAAATATGTCAGAATGAAGGGAATAAAAAAGATCAAAACAGAGATAAATGAGAAATAATATATTTAAATAGAGAATTAACAAAACCAAAAGTTTTTCTTTGATAAAATCAGCAATATGGACAAATATGGACGAGACTACTCAAAAAAAAATCTTATATTGCTGAAATTGAGAATAACAATATGGATATTACTACCTACATTACAAAAATACAAAGACGTATCAGAGAATAGGGTGAACAATTGTGTGCTTATAAATTAGATAATTTACATAAAGCAACAAAGTCCTAGAAAAACCAAAACGAAAAAACAAACTCAAGAAGAGATAGAAAACCTGAATATACACATAACAAGTAAATAGATTGAATCAATAATCAAATCAACTCAAAGAAAGGAACACCAAGGACCACTGAGATTCACCATTGTATTCTAAAAAACATATGAGAAGAACCAATTCTTCTCAAACTTTTACCAAAAAATAGAAGATGAGGGAAAATCCTGACTATATTAATGCCCAGAAATCAAGGCCATGGAAAGAGAATACACAGAGAGAAATCCACCCACCAATGTCCCTGATGAATATATATGCAAAATTATTCAATGGAGTATAAGCAGACTCCAGTAAGATATTAAAATAATTATATATCTTATTGAAATAGGATTTATTCCAGTTATGTAATGTTGTTTTCACATATCATGATCAATCAATGTAATATATTACATCAATAGAATAAGGAAAAAAAAAACTTTTGACTATCTCAATTGATGCAAAAATAGCATTTGATAAAATCTAACAATATTTATGAAAATAACAACAAACAAGGAATAGAAAGATACTTTTTCAATCTGATAAAGGACATTTATGAAAAACCCACAGCTAACTTATTACTTAATGTTGAAAGATAATATATTTCCCACTGATATGAAGGAAAAAATAAGGACATGTTCTTTCACCACTACTATTCAACATTTCCTGGTGATTCTATGCAGTGAAATTAGGCAAAAATAAATAAATAAAATGTATTCAAATAGAAAAGAAAGGAGTAATACAATTGATATTCAGAAACATCATTATTATGTAAAAAGTTTTTAAAAATTCAGAGCTAATAATTGCAGAGATTTTCAGGATACAAATACAAAAATCAGTTGTATGAACAAAAAGAAAAGTATAATAAGGAATCAATTTCATTTACAATAGCATCAATAAAAATAAAACAATTTAGAATAAATTTAACCAAAGTGATGCAACACTTGTACAGTAATAAGTTTACAACATTACTGAAAGATTCTTTGATATTGGATCAGAAAATTTAATAATGTTAAGAAGGCAATACTACTATAAGTGATCTACCGGGTCAGATCAAACTCCTTCAAAATCCTTAGGGCATTTTTCTAGAAATCTAAATTATTTTCCTATAATTCATACAGATTTGCAAGTGATTCAGAAAAACCAAAACACTTTTGAAAGTAAAGAAAAAGTTTGAGGGCTTACAATTCCATATTGAAAACTACAGTTTTGAGGGAGGCCTTACCAAGTGCAGGGGTTTGTGGGATGGACAGCTTATGAGGCAGGCCTTGCTGGACATGGTGGGAGCAGATGGGTGCAGGTGGGTGCTGTGTGAAGTGAGATAGCAGTGCTCAGACTCTGGAGGCCAGGGAACCACAGTACAAGATCCCAGAAGGATCAGGATGGGGAGACTGAGAAGTGACCACAGAGGAACTGTGAGTCAATTGCTCCATACTAGTGTTTGGTAACATACCCCACCCTTGGGACAAGCAACCTCTGAACAGGCTGGGGCCACAGAAGCCTTCTTCCCTGGAAATAGAAATTCAGGTTCAAGGGCCAAGTGAGATTCCTCAAAGGAGAGTTTGGATCTCTGAATTCTTGATGAAAGAAAATTTCAGCAGGAAAGGTCAGGTTTATTTCCAGCTATTGTTACCAACACTTCCCCCACCCATGATAGGGTGAAGCCTTTGAAGGGGACATTTTTAAAAAAGGCTTTCTAGAGTTTTTCCATACACTCTTGCCAAGGTCCGTTGGAATTGGTCTGAACACACTTTGTGGGTCCCTGACCCAGCTTGATTAGTAAAACACAAACAATTCTAAAGATTTAGAATAGGTTTTTATTTTATCAAAAACAAAACTGTATGCAACAGATAGAAACTGACCATCAGAGTAAACTCATCAAGATAATAAGATGTCTAAACATTAGCAAAAAATTGCAAGCATATTAAGAAACAGGGGGATACAGTTCAGTCAAAGGAACAAATTATAAAGTCATAGGAGATAAAAACTTTGGAACAACTAATCAAAGATATCCAAACAAATCCCCTAAATTAATATAAGGAGATAAAGGAAGAAATAAAATATATTAAGAAGACACTGGGTGAACATAAAGATTAATTTTAAACATGCAAAGAAAAATAAAAGAACTTATGGCAATGAAAGACACAAAGGAAGAGATAAAAAACTCAGTAGGTTCATAAAAGAAAAGGTAGCAAATTAGAAGATATGACATAAAATATCACACACACAAAAGAACAAGTAGAGAAAAAAATGGAACTTGAATAGCATCTAAAGAAACTGAATGACAGCTTGAAGGGCATAAACATACACATCATGGGTGTCCCAGAAAGAGATGAGTAGGGAAATGGGCTAGAAAAAGTATTTGTGGCACTAATGATTGAAAAAATTCCCAACTCTTACAAGGGATAGTATATACATGTTCAGGAAGTGGAGCATGTTAAATACAGAATAAATCCTAATTGAACTACTCCAGGACATACGCAAATTAGATTACCAAAGATTACTTGCCAAAGATGAGAGAATCCTGAAAGCAGCAATAGGAAAACAATCCATCACATACAAGCAAAGCTCAATAAGACTAAGTGCTGATTACACATCATAAACCATGGTGACTAGAAGGCTGTGGTATGAAATCTTTAAGGTAAGGAAATAGAAAAATAGGGAAAATAACCAAGAATTCTGTAACCAGCAAAATGATACTTCAAAAACAAGGGAGGGTTTAAAATACTCACAGCTAAAGAGAAAGAGAGAGAATTTGTCAAAAAGAGAATTGCCCTACTGGAAATATTAAAGTGAATTCTGCAGCCTGAAAGGAAATAATAGGAGAGAAGTTTGGAGAACAGTGTAGAAATTAAGATTATTAGTAATGGTAGCTAAAATGGTAAAAAAAAAAAAATCAGAGACAAAATTAAGAAATAACATATAAAATTCTAAAGATAAAATAGTTGAAGAAATTACTACTTTTACAGTAATAGCATTAAATGTTAATGGATTAAACTCTATAATCAAGAAATAAACTTTGGCAGAAAGGATAAAAAGACTCCTCTATATACTGTCTACTAGAGCCTCCTCTTAGATCCAAGAGTACAAAAAGGTTGAAAGTAAAAGTTTGGAGAATGATATTCCATGTAAACAGTAAAGAAAAAAACAGCTGGGGTAGCTATAATAATATTGAACAAAATTGACATTAAATATAAAACTATTTTAAGAGGCAAAGACGGACACTACGTATTAATAAAAGGGGCATTGTACCAAGAAGGCAAAGCAATGTAAAAATTTATGCACCTAACCATGGTGCTCCAAAATACATAAGGTAAACACTGGTAAAATGAGGTGAGAAAGAGAAATCTGTAAAATAATAGTGGAAGATTTCAATACACAACTCTCAGCAATAGATAGAAGATCTAGACAAAAGATCAATAAAGAAAAAAGATCTTGAAACATATGATAAACTAGACACAACAGATGAATAGAGAACCTTGTCCTCCAAAATCTCAGGATATACCTTCTTCTTGAATGTTCATGAAACATTCTACAGGATAGACTGCATTAGGTCATAGAATATGTCTAATTGAATTTAGAAATATAGAAATTATCCAAAGCATTTCCTCTGACTACAATGGAATGAAGCTGAAAATCAACAATTGACTGGGAACTGGAAAATTATATATATATATGAAAGTTCAACAAAACATTCAAACAATCAGTGGGTAAAAGAATAAATTGCATGAAAATCAGTAAATATCTTGAAATGAATGAAAATTAGAATATGACATATATAAACTTATGGGTTGCAGCAAAGGCAATGGGAGAAGGAAATATATAGCCCAAAACATTCACATTAAGAAAGGAAAAAGAAAAGAGCTAAAATCAAAGACTTAATGACACACCTGGATGAACTAGAAAAAGGTCAGTGAAAAAATCCAACAGTAAGCAGAAGAAAAGAAATGACAAAGATTAGAGAAATAAAGGAAATTGAAAACAATAAAATTAAAAAATAGAGGGAAGTTACAAAACATAAAGCTGATTCTTTGAGAAGATTAATAAAACTGACAAACCTTACCTAAACTTACTATGGAATAACAAAAGAGATGCAGATAAATAAAATCAGGAAAGGGAGAGGGCACATCACCATTGACCCCACAGTAATAAAAAAAGATTATGAGAGGATATTATGAACAACTCTATGCCAAAGATTTAGCAATTTAAATAAAATGGACAAATTCCTAGAAACACACAAAGAATTTAAACTGATACTAGAAGAAATAGAAGACTTCAACAAACAAATCACAAGTAAATAGATTGAATCAGCCTTCAAAATCCTTCCAAAAGAAAAAAGCCTAAGACCAGATGGCATCACAAGAGAATTCTATCAACCATTCCAAGAACTAATATCAATCCTGTTCACTCTGCCAAAAAATTGTAGAAGAGAACATTACCTAAATCATTGTAAGAAGCCAAAATCACCCTAATACCAAAGCCAGAAAAAGATGCAACAAGAAAAGGAAATTAGAGACCAATCTCTCTAATGAATTTAGATGCAAAATCCTTAACAGTATATTTGAATATCAATCCCAACTACACATTAATTGAATTATACTCCATTATCAAGTGGGTTTTACCTTGCAAGCCTGGCATAACACAAGAAAATCAATTAATGTAATATACCACTTAACTAATTGAAGTGGAAAAATCTCATGACCATTTTTACCAATGCAGAAAAGACATTCAACAAAATTCAGCATCTTTTCTTGATAACAACACTTTAAAGTAGAAATCAAAGGAAATATCCTCAATATGATAAAGGACACATATGAAAAGCTCACAGCTAACATCATACTTAGTGCTGAAATACTGAAAGTTTTCTCTTTGAGATCCAGAACAAGAAAAGGAATTCCAATGTCTCCACACTTTTTCAACAATGTTTTAGAAGTTCTTCCTAGAGCAATTAGGTGAGGAAAAAGAATTTAAAAGCATCAAAATGGGAAAGGAAGGAAGAAAAAAAACTTTCACTATTTTCAGATTTCATGATTTAAATAGGACGAGTTCTGAAAAATCTACAATAAAGCTACTAGAGCTAATAATTCAGTTCAGCAATGTGGCAAGTTATACAGTCAAGAGGAAAATGCAGTAGTGTTTCTATACACTAATAGTGAGCAATCTGAGGAGAAAATTTAAAAAAATTCCATTTACAATAGCAACTAATAGAATCAAATGCCTAGGAGTATGGAGCGGATGGGGCTCAAAAGGTTGAGTGCTTGCTTCCCACATGGGAGACCCTGGATTCAGTTCCCAGTGCCTCCTGCAAAACAAACAACAGCAAGAAATAAAACAAGCAAATGAAAAAATACAGCTCAGGGGAACCAATGTGGCTCAGTGTTTGAGTGCCAGCTTCCCTCATACAAGTTCCCAGGTTCAAACCCCAGCCCCAGGACTTCAAAAAAATAAATAAATAAATCAAGGAGTAAATTTAATTAAACATGTAAAGGACTTGTACAGAAAACCCCAAAACTTTGCTAATAGAAAAATAAATAAATAAATGGAAAGGTATTCCATGTTCATAGATTAGAATACTAAATACTGTTAGGGTGTAAATCTTCCTAAATTGATGTACAGATGAAACACAATCCTAATAAAAATTCCAACTGCTTTTTTTGCAGAAATAGAAGAGCAAATTATCAAATTTATTTGGAAGGGTAAGCAGCCCCAAATAGCTAAAAACATATTGAAAAAAAAAAAAGTTGGGGAACTCATACTAACTGTTTTTTTTTGTTTGTTGGTTGGTTGGTTTTTTTTTTTAATTCAAAATTGTGTGATTCCATATATTTAATATGCAAATATAAATCAATTTTTAAAGATGAAATTTGATTAGTAATGTAGGGTTGTGACAGGATAGATGTATTGTGAAGTGACTGCTAAGAGGTGTGGATTCTTTCCTTTTTCTTTATTTTTCAATTTTATTTTCAGATCCCTCCAACAGAGTTTTTTAAAAAATAATTTTTTCATTTCACCCTCCTTCATTGTTTTGTTTGCTGTCTTCTCTCTGTGTGTTCTCCTGTGTCTGCTTGTCTTCTCTTTAGGCAGCACCAGAAACCAATCCTGGGACCTTCTGGAGTGGGAGAGAGGTGCTCATTCTCTTGTGCCACATCAGCTCCCTGATGTACTGTCTTTCTTATTGTCTCTCCTTTGTGTCTCTTTTTGTTACATCATCTTGCTGTGCCAGATCTCTGTGTAGGCCAGCACTCCATGTGGGCCAGCACTCCTGCATGGGTCAGCTCTACTCTGTGGGCCAGAATGCTGCATGGGCCAGCTCACCACACAGTCCATATTATCTTTCACCAGGAGACCTGAGGAATCAAACCCTAGACCTCCTATATGGTAGATGGGAGCCCAAACACTTGAGTCACAAACTGTTTCCATCAATTTTTCTTTATGGAGTAAAGAAAATTTTCTAAAACTGTTGTGGTGATGGCACAATATTTTGATTATACAAAGACCCACTGATTATACACTTAGATTGTAAGGTACTTATATATATCACAATTAAACTTCTTTAAAATAAAAAATAAGGAAGAATAGCCAAAAAGAGCAGCTATGTACATCAAGGGAATCATAGAGAGATTGAGAGGTGATAAATTTTTGTTTATTTTTCAGTTTTTTATTATTATTATTGAAATGATGAAAATGTTCTAATGATAATTGAAGTGAAGAATACATAACTCTGTGATTAGGTCAAAAACCATTGACAATATACTTTGGATGGATTGTATTCTTTATTAATATGTATAAACAAAATTGACTTGTTTTTTAAAAAACTTAGCTGCAAATTTTCCATATTTGCATGTTCTGTATCTTAATATTTTAATAATTAATGTCTTGGACAGGATTTCCAAATGTCAACCATAATAATGGCTTTGCCTATGATTATTGAAGGTTTTAAAATCTATTAGATATTTTATTAACAAGATGACTATTGCAGTGCATTTTTCCTGGATACTTTCTACCGGGAAATTAGCAATAGGAAGTGGGAATGATCTGGACCTCTGCCTGGCACAGTGAACTACTGTGTGCATGATTCTCACACTCACTGATAAATATTCTAGTCACAGAGATGAAGTATTTTTTTATCTAATATTAGGAACAAAATGACCATATCTGTTCCTCCCCTTCAGATATTTAATCACTGACCCAGGAAATGCAATCAGAGATCTACATTCATTTCTGTGGGAAAGATTCCAAAATCACAGAATTCACATATTTTCCTATCCCCAAATGTAAAAATTTTCTAGTTTATATTCACAAAATCATCCATCAGATACCCAATCATTTGCCCAAACCCCTAAAACAGTATCCATCAGAGAAAAAAATTACTGATTCATATAACCTTCCAATCTTGGGGTAAATGATTTTCCATGATTTTTCATTGCATTCTCCACAATGAAATTTTGGTAAATCCCTCAAGGAGTTTCATCCTTCTAATGAAGTCTTCTTTCTCTTATTAATGTTTTGTACTTATTCTTAAGCTGAGTTTCCTTTAGCACATTAAGTCTTAGCTTTGACTGAGTGATAGTGCACAGTGATTACAGACCTAGTGTTTTACTCTTTTGGAGTTCACTCATTTAATTTAAAGGATAAATCAGGAATTAAGACAATCCCACATGAGTACAGGTGTTGAATTCCTCACATATGATTTTTTCTGATTAGCTTATTAGAGTGGTAGAAGAGGCCTCTCCAATTCCATTATATTTACACTATGTCTTTTCTCACATAGTATATTATTTAACAATTAAGGGCTTTGCTACATAACATACATATGGATTCCCACTAATATGAATATTATTAGATTATCTGAAGAAGTATGGATGATGACAGGAATTTCTGAACACCTTAAAAACAGTGTTGCTTCAGAATGTGAGTTCTCTGATATATTAATGGTTAAATCTATGGCTGAAGTCTCTTAAACATGCAAAACACAGTGTGAGTTGTTACATTTAAAATGAGAATATTGACTGATGACTATCTCAAATTGTTGATGTTCATAGGGATTCTCTCCCCTTGAGTAATCTATTGTCTAAAGCCAGAAAAATTAAGGTTTTCCTATACATATGAGATTATGATTTCTGTCCAACATCAATTCTTTAATGTTGCTTGAGGGCAGATACAGGTGAAATGTTTCCTATATAGACAACATTCATCCAGTTTTTCTAAAGTGTGAATTCTCTCATGGTGTTTAAGATTAGAAAATTGGCTGAAGGTTTTCATACATAAATGACACATAGTTTTTCTCTCCAATGTGAGTTCTCTCATGCTGTTGAAGATGGGATTGTTGATTGAAAGCTTTCCTGCATTGATTAAACTCATAGAGCTTCTCTCCAGTGTGAGTTGTCTCATGTCATCTAAGATTAGATTAATTACTGAATATTATCCCACATTGATGATATTCATAGGGTTTATCTCCAGTGTGAGTTCTTTCATGTTTTTTTAATGGAAGAGAGATGCAAGAAGCCTTTTACAGAAGTACTGCATTTATATTATTTCTCTGCAGTGTGAATACTCACATGTCGTTGAAGATGGGAATGTTGACTGAAAGACTTCCTGCATTGAAGACATTCATAGGGTTGCTCTCCAGTGTGAGTTCTCTCATGATATTTTAGGGAAGAAGAGTGACTGAAGGCTTTCCAACATAGATGACATTCATATGGTCTCTTTCCACTGTTAGTTCTCTGATGTCTTTTTAGGGAAGAGGAGTGACTGAAGGCTTTCCCAAATAGATGACATTCATGTAGTTTCTCTCCTGTGTGAGTTCTCTCATGTCATTTTAGGGAAAAGGGGATCCTGAAGGCTTTCTCACAAAGGTGACATTCATATCGTTTCTCTCCAGTGTGAGATCTCTCTTGTCATTGAAGTCAGACTTCTTTCTTGTGCTTTAAGATGAGCATATTGACTGCAGGTTTCCCACATAGATGACATTCATGGGGTTTCTCTCCAATGGGAATTCCATTGTATTGTCTGAGGTCAGAACATTGCATATAATTTTTAGCACTTTGGGAATATTCATATGATTTACTTCTAAGGTGAATATGTTCATGTTGATTAAAAGATGAATGTTCACTAAAGACAGTTGGAGATACTTTCCTGAAATATGATTTCTTTGTCACGTGAATGAATGCATGTTGGTTCATTGTGGATGTGTGAGATGAATCTGTTTGCAAATAATTATATTTGAAGGAATTATTTTGGGTGTGAGATATCTGTGGTGGGGAATAAGATGTGAGATTTTAAACATTTGTCCAAAATAAAGAATTTCTTCCTTTCCCTACATATGAAACCTTGACTAATACACTAGCGATAGTCTCCAATTAAAATATTTTCCATGTTGGTTTCATAAACACATTATTCTACTCCTTACAAAGAAATATTCTCTATTATAGCAATCTAATTGCAGAAGTATCTGATTAATTCTGAGATTCATGATGTTTCAAAGATTATGTATATGAAACACATTTTTGCAATTCTTTTTTATATGAACTCAGGTAAGACTTCGTGGTTAGGTTAATTTTTACCATAATTCAAACTATCACAGATTTTTGCTGGATTAGCATGTAATCCAAACATTAATTACAATTTCATAATCTTATTGGATTCTTAAATCATTACATCCATAGGCATCTATTTGTAATACTAAGGTTCACAAAACTAAGCTTACCAATGCCATGATTTTAGAAGTGTCTTTCCTACAGGTAGGTTGGTTTTCTATCATTTCTATCATTTCACATATTTTAAAGGTACTTTTCCTCCCTGAAATCTGGTATTGTGGAAATCCTATTCCTTCTCTCCATACTTCTCCTTGTTCGAGCTGAGAAAGCACATCTGTTTTACAGACTTGATATCCTACTGGGACCAGGTTATTGACATTCTCCAGCTTCAATTCTCTGAAAAACTTTTGCTGTGATGTGTCTAACAGGTCCCACTCTTCCTGGGTGAAGTCTACAGCCACATTCTTGAAGGTCACATACTCCTGTGATTGCATTGTCAATACGTTAGTTGGCATCTATCTTCCTCTGGATTTTCACTCACAAACAGACAAGCAGATGTTGGGCAAAGCTTTGGCCCTTTGTTTATTCATAGCATTCCTCTTATGAAACTCACATTCTCCCCATATGAAATTGTTCCTAGCAGAGGAATCTCTGATGTTTTTCTCTTTCTTCAATTCAGCATTTATGGAGTCCTCTAACATTATCCAGTCCTAACTGGTTTTAAAGCACATTGCAAAGCTACATTGGTCAAAGAAAGATGGTATTGTCACAACAATGGATATATTGAACAATGGACTTAAATTGAGAGTTTAGAAATAGAACCTCAGAACTATCGGCAACAGATATTTGATGCAGCTGCAAGTCACTACACCTGGGACAGAATCATTTCTTCAACAAATGGTGATAGAATAATTAGATATCTAAATCCGAGAGAATGATAGAGGACCCCTCTCTCACACCTTATACAAAAAGTGACTCAAGGTGTATGAAAGACCTAAATATAAGAGCCAGGAATACAAAACTCCTGGTAGAAAATGTAGGGGCATAGCTTCAATATCTTGTGGTAGACAATGCTTTCAAACTTCACACCTAAACATGAGCAATTAAAGGAAAATTAGATAAATGGACTGTATTAGTCAAAGGGATGCTGATGCAAAATACCAGAAATCAGTTGGCTTTGGTAAAGTGTATTCATTTTGGGGTAGAAGTTTACAGTTACCAGGCTATAAAGCATAAGTTACTTCCCTCCCCAAAGTCTATTGCCACATGTTAGGGCAAGATGGCTGCCAGTGCCTGTGAGGGTTCAAGCTTCTTGGGTTCCTCTCTTCCCAGGGCTCTGTTTCTCTCTGAGCTCAGTTTTTCTGCTCTCCCCACAAGGCCAGCTGTAGACTATCAAGTGAAAAGCTCTGTCGCTATCCCCAGGATTTCTGCCATGTCTAAGGAGCCATTTCTATTCCTATGTATTCTTCTCCTGTGTGTTTAATTCCTGGGCTCCAGCTCAAAAACTCTGAACTCTGTTCTTTGCCATGTTGTCAATCCCTATTGATGTGTCCCAATCAAATTCCTAACCATAATTTAATCAATTAAAAGTGATACTCTGACAGACTAGTTTAAGAACATAATCCAATAACTATTTTTGGAATTGATAAATGATGCGAAACTGCTACAGGGACCTTCTCAAAATTTAAAAAAAATTATGTTTCAAATGAATTTGTCAAGAAATTGAAAACTATTTAATGGACAAAAGTATTTGGAAACCACATAACTCATAAATGTCTAATATTCAGCATATGAAAAGATATCCTACAACTCACCAATAAGGACACAAACAATCCAATTAAAAAATGAGCAAATACTTGAATAGACATTTTCCCAAAGAGATAATAGAAATGGCTATAAAATCCAAGAAAAGATGATCAGCATCACTAACTATTAGGGAAATGCAAATCAAAACAACAAAGAGATGTCATTTCACACCCACTAGATTGACCAAAAAACTATTTAAAAAAGAAAGAAGATACAAGTGTTGGAGAGTATGTAGAGAAATAGGAACAATCATTCACTGCTGCTGTGCATGTAAAATGGTACAGCCAATGTGGAAGAAAAATAGTTCCTCAGAAAGCTAAGTATATAATTGCCATATGATCTGGCCATCTTGCTACTAAATATAGTCTGAGAAAAAGATGAAGGAAGGGTCACACACAGTTATATGCAAAGAAGTGTTCATAGCATTATTATTTATAATTTTCAAATGCTGGAGTTAACCCAGGTGTCCATGAACAGATGAATGGATAAGCAAGACATGTTATATTCATATGATGGAGTATTATACACCTGTAAGAATATGACAACATGGGTGAAACTCAAGGACCATATTTTGAATGAAATAAGCCAGACACAAAAGGACACACATTGTATGATCTCACTAATACGAATTTATTATAATAAGAAAACTCTTAGAGGTAGAATCTAGAAAAAAGGTTACAGAGTTATAGAATGGGGATAGAGAATAGGGAGCTATCCTTTATCATTAAAATTAAATTGGTTGTAATTGGAAATAGACAGAGATGATGGTAGCACATTATTGTGATTTTTAAAATTATCAGTCCTTAAATATATATGTTATTATGGCTGAAAGGGGAAGTTTTGGGTCATATATGTTACTAGAAGGAAAGTTAGAGGATAAAACATGGGATTGTATTACAGAGTGAAACTTCTGTTCATGAGGATTGTGATAAATAATACAAATGATAATGTTTTTTTTAGGATCATAGCAAAAGTATGTCATTAAAACAAGGTATTAATAATAAGAAAGTTTATAAGGAAAATACATCTAAAGCAGAATGTTGACTATAGTTAACTGTCATATTTTTAACATTCTTTCATCAATAGTAACAAAGGTACCCCACCAGTGTCAAGTTTCAACAATGGGGGGTATAAGGGAATATTGTAAATTTTATTTTTAGGAAAATATTATATGTTAGAGAAATACCAAATTTTGTTGCCAATAATACTGCAATACTCAGTCTTCTCTGAAAATGCATACAGCCAGCTGCAGATCAAAGTTTCATTTTCAGAAAAAATTAAGAACTTGTGAAACAAGAGACTTAACGCCTTCAGATTGTTCTTATACTGGTTGAGCCCTAAAATCCAGCAGATATGTGGCCAACACCTACTCTTCAGTGCTTCAGTCCTTCCCTGAACAACTAACAAATGATGATGATTGACCAGCCCAATCGTAAAATCAAGGAGTATCTTCAACTGCGAACAAAATCAATCCATTCCTCTGACCCATAATATCTACATCATTCTCAGCCTGAAGCCAGAATGGACATCATCCCAAATAACTCAGGATTGAGGAATGAACAAAAATAAGGGTGGGGGGTGAATGTAACTATTGGCTAAAGCAAATTTATAGCTTTTGTACCTATCTTTTCTTAAGTGAGTAACTTGTAGCATTGATATAAAAAAAAAGAAAAAAGAAATCTATTTACCACAAAAATAAATAAATATTGAAAAATATTAATGATATGTAATATGCAAAACAAAAATACCTTATCACAAAGCTACATCAATTAAAACTGTGTGTTACTGGCATAATGGTAGAAATATAAATTAATGGAATAGAATTAAGAAACCAAAAATAAATCCATATGGTTATGGTGATATGAATTTCAACATGGTTGTCAAGATCTTTCAAAATGAATAAGTAATCTTTTTGACAAATGGTTTTGGGGCACTGGTTAATGACATGCAGAAGAATTATTTTAGCCCCTTACTTTATATTGCATATAAAAATAATGTAAAATCGTTCAAGCCCTAATTTAAAAATTAAAAATAGTAAATCTTAGAAACAACATAGGGTTAAATTCTCATGAATTTTATGTGACTCAAATATATGATATGAAACCAAAGCACAGGTAGTAATAGTTATACACAAATTGTAATTAATCAAAATTAAAGATTCTTGGCATAACAAAAAAAGGTAGATTAGGTAGAAAGTGTTGCAAACTGCTCCTTCCACTCATAAAATGAAAAACTGGAAATAGAGCATGGAATACCTATATAGAAACCCTGGAATCAGAACTGATATTTAGAACAACTGTAACAGTGTGAGAGGCAGCATGAGGTTACTTAGATTTCAGATTTTATAATTGAAAACACAAACCAGTTATTATCCCCAGTTGCTCATCCCCATGGGAGGATCTGTGGAATTGGCTCCAGCTCCAGCAATGCAGTCCAGATTCTGGCAGCAGTGGGCTGAAAGCAGGGCTAGCTGAGAAAAACTCCTCCTCTAACAGTTTGGATAGAAAAGTTTGAGGTTGGTTTGTGGGATTCATGAGGGACCAGTTTGGAAGCAAGTCGTAGTTAAGGCTCTCTGGGAAAAGTGTTTCCAGCCTCCCACCAGCATCCACGTAGAAATAAAGGGTAAGTGTTTGTTTCTTCTTTCTGTGTATGGGATTTTTTGGAATCCATATACCTGAGGTAACAGCATAGATTTTACCTTTTTATTATCCCTCTACAGCAAAAATTCCTGGCTTCAAAACAGCATCTACCAGGACTTAAAGACACACTGTACTTTTTCATTGATTCAGTATTTTTTATTCCTTTGTTCTATAACCATTACAACTAAAGAGCTCACTAAGACCTTGGTCACAAGGTCCCATTTGAAACTCCCAGGCTCAAAATCCCAGATAACCGCAAACAGAAAATCCGTCCTATTGTTTCCCTGAAAACTGACAGGTGAAGTTAGGAAGGCAATGAATCAGGACAGCAAATAGCTGAAATCCCTTCTTAATAAAGGGAGGGGAGAGAAGGAAAGGCTTAAAAATACCTATCCCAGGGCTCCACATGGCATGTCTTATCCTGTAGCCCTCCCATACCCATGTCTTGAGTGCATACAATCTCTTTTCTCTCATTTCTTAATATACTATTTTTACTGGATTTATTGAACTGGCAAATCTTTTAATTATTTCTTGCAGTGAAGCCTAGAATTTAGAAACCCAGAATCCAGAATGTTTTGCTAACATATTTGGTGAGCAACCCAGGAGACAAACAGGTAAGTAATGCTCCCTAAACCTGACCAAGACTAGTGAGTCTAGGTTTTTAATTAGAGAATGTATGCCTTCTTTTTTCTTAATAGCAAGGCCCCTAGATTCCCACTCTTGGTAGTGCCCAGAGGTTTTTCCTTCCTTAGTCCCCTGGAGGTGCTGAGATTACTGTTAATCTATTACCTCTGGGGCCCCAAAGGCTGTTTTTCTGCAAGCCACAGAGCAATCAGTTTATAGCTTCCTAATGTCTGGTTTAACTGCAAAACTCAGTCTCTGGCAATGGCCATAAAATGAGGTCTGTTTCACAGTCACTTCCTAAGTAGGCCAAAAGAGGGGACCTTGGCCAGTCACTTTCCTAGGTAGGAAGTCCAGCATGGTAGCCTCACTTTGACAACAGGACCCAGATGTCTTCAAAGACCTGTATGGCTCTGGAAACACCCAGAGACAAGACACACCTAATCCCTAGACCATTGGAATGGTGAGAAGGCTTACAATCTCCAGGACACTTGGCAATTTCCATTCAGTAAAGTCTAGGAGTGAGATACCACTAAGACTGACCAACACATTTATCCTTCCTTGGAATAATGGGTGGCTTCTCCAGCATTCCAGTCAACTTCCCATTGGGGTGCCTTCTCTGGAATTGGGACAGTATACTTACTGATGGTCTAAAAAAGAAGAGGCTAATATTTCCTGCCACACCACAGATGCAGTACAAATCAGAGGACAGCCAAGAGTGGCCTCTGTATGGGACCCTGAATTCAAGTAAACCTCCTGTGTAAGATGAAAGGAGGGGACAGGCAGATCTGAGGGCCAGTGACATTGTGGTCACATGTCTACTCAAAAGGATTAGAAATTGCACTACCAAACCCATCAATTAAAATAAGCTCAAAGAAATTGCTCAGAGGTAGGACAAAAACCTAGCCTTATTTCAAGGAAAGCTGGTAGAAGTAATAAAAAAAAAATACCCTCTGGTAGATCTTGACTCTAAAGGAGAATAGATTTTCTAGGAACTCACTTTATTAGCTAGTCTGCCTCTGATATCTGTAGGAAGTTTCAAAAACTTTCCCTGGGTCCCAAACTTCAATGGACTCCCTTTTATAAACAATCTCCAAAGTTTTCAACAATTGAGACCACACTGCTGAGGAGAAATGTGAGGAGTGCAGGCCCAGAGCATAAGGACAGGCTCACCTTTTAGCTTCCACCATTGTAGGCACGTGTCACTTGGGGCCACCTGAATCCAAGCTCTACTTCAGCAGGAACTTGCTTCAAGTGTAGAGAGTTGGGCTCCTGGTCACAAGCTGCCTTGTTTTCAGGACCCCAATGCCTTGTCCCAGGGAAAGACAGAATGGGCCAAAGCCAGGCATGGATCCCTGGTCAACATTGCAAACCATTAACCAGGAGTATCCTCAAGTGACCATTGATGTGACAGGTAAGATTGTTAATTTCTTAATTAACATGGGAGCCACTTACTACCTCCTGACCTGCCACTCCAGACCTCTGTAGTCTCAATTACGCATAATTAGGGAAGTGAAAGTGGAATCAATATCTAAGAGGCCATTTACTAAAACTCTCCCCTGTAGAATAAGATACCTCCCCTTATGCCATCAATTAAGCAGTGTCCCCTTAAAGAGAAAGCTGTTAAAATCCTCTGGCCAATGATTAAAGTTTCACTGAGAGTTATGAAGTAAATAAATAATTGGAGAAATAAACCTTTTGTGGCATGAAAGATGCAATATTATAAAGTGTCTACTATATTAATTTATTAAATGACACATGTAAAAAAATCTCTGCAGATTTTCTACAGAAAAAATAGACTCTTTGGCCCTAAAATACTGATGAAATCAAAGTAGCACAAACACTGCTAAGGAAAAAAAAATTTTATCAATTTTCTTAACAAATGTTTTATCTTGGTATAAAATAATAGTCAATAAGCATTGTGGCATGGGGCAAAAAAACACAAGTAAAAAATGTAGAAGAAGAGAGGGAACATATATGAATACTCAACAGATGACATACAACATGGTACTGTAGTGGGAATAGTGTTCCAACCCCCAACCTACACAAAACAATTCTAAGTGTATTAAATGATAAAAGATGAAAACTAATATAATAATTTTGAATATATTTTCAGAGCCTACAGTATAATCCACATTCTTACTTTCTTTTCAGTTATACTGAAAGTGCCTGCTACATGGTCAAGCTATACATCAGTGGGATAATAGAACACTCTCCTCTTACAGGGAGGAACACTAAAATCTTAAGAATAATTCAATCTACCTGAAAAATATACTTTTAAAATTAAAAATTTTTATAGCCAACACAAAGGGCATGCAAAAGACAAATTTTTGCCTGCTTTCTAATGAGACAAGTATTCATACGTTAATGCAGTATTTAAAGTCAGAAAGTTGATTACCTATAAACAAAAGGAAATATAAATTGTGAAATCTCCATTTAATCCTTTAAAACTGCCTCATCCCATTTATTCCATTTCCAAGAATTATCATTTAGTTTACTTTTCCTCTATTGGAAATCAATTGTATTGTCCCTATTATTCTGGAAAAAGGCTGTCTCTTGTTAGCTGCTCACTAGTTGAAAAGTAGCTCCTAGTGAGATTTTGAAACTGAAGACTTTGTGACCAACCCTGAGACAAGAAGGGGTTATAAGACCAGAGCAGAACTCACAAGCTGAGTTTTACCAATCCATTTCTTTTCTGTTTTTTTGCAGGGTAGATGGCAGTGATGTTTTTAAACTTTGACACACAAAAAACAATTAAACCTGTAGGCATGACTGTTGCATGTAAGCATAAAGAACAGTTTGAAAATAAAGATTTGAGGACAAGCATCAATGCTTTTGAGATAGGAGCAATAGGACCTGTGTTCCTGTGTATATCAAGTGACTGAAATGCAACCATGTTCCATCTGTCAAATTTAAGATTAAATAAGCATGTGAGCGCCATATCTCCCTTTAAGATCTTAATCAAACTTTTGTTCAAGATAATTACCCTTTTGCCTAGTCATGAGTTACATATTTTATGATCACCAGTGAAGAAGGTACTCATGAATTGATATTTTGTACAATTTGGAAGACAAAATATGAAAATAGTGTCTATTGAAAAGGAAAGTAAGCATAAGGTATATATGGAAGCAGAAAGTGGGATTGGCACTTTTGGACATCCTAAAATTCAAAAATATGAATCTTTGGCAAAAGGAATAATTATGTAATGTTGAGCTCTGATATGCTGAATTAGATTTTGCTTGGCCTTGTCACGTTAACACCAGCAGTACTCGGCCTTGAGCAGGCTGCCTGTGAAGGCCTAAAAATGCCTGAGAGTATTCCTTATTGAAATAGAACCTGAGAATATTGTTAAGGGAAACCATGGACAGCTTTTGTGGATTAATGCCTTAGAGAAGTTTCCTGTTATAAGGTCTTGAGGCCAATGCAAATTGTGATTATCTCCACTCCATCATTTCATTAAACAAATCTTACCAGCATTTTAGCTCCAAGTGAGAGATATCCTAAGGAACAATCAATTGGCTTATTCATGATTGTAAACAAACATCTTAAGACTACAAACCATTGGAAAAATTCCAGATATCGAATAAGAAAAAATAAACAAATATTTTTTAATGATGCCAGATGCACTGGGACAATTAAGGAGACAGTGGGACAGTATAATACCTGGAATTAATATATTCTAAGAAAGAAAAGTATGTTTTTTTCCTTCTGTATTTGTGATCAGAAAATAAATGAGAGACTTAGAAATGCCAGAGAGTTAAGGGAAATTATATACATGTATATGTATAATTTTAAGCATTGAAAAGATTGTTTAGGGTTGCTTGAGATTTAAAGATCATTTCCATTAATATAGAATTAAAATACAAATTTGTAAAAATATGTAATTAATAAATGATTGTCCTAATATAGAGATAACAATGAAGTTGGTGATTTAAAATTTACAGGAAAAAATCTAGTTAAATTTATGCTGGTTAAAAATCCCTAAATTTCTTGGCTGACCTAGCTTACCTGGTGAAGGGAACATTAGTTAAAAAAAGAAAAAATGCTTAGGTCAATCAGTATAGAACTTCAGAAATCCATAAAATAAAATATAAAATTATAGAGAGATGATCAAATGGACATAGAACACTTAGAATTTTTATCACAATACTGGGAATTAGAAATCTATAATCAAATATATTCATGATAATAACTTGGAAAGTAAATCCACATATAAACCTAAATGTAAATTGAAATGTAAGTCAGGAGGTGGTACAAAATAAAGGGCATAATCCCACATGCAATGATAAAGAAGTTTACCTGTAAATATAAATAATATGTATATAATTGCTATAAATTTTTAAAAGTCTGTTAATGAATACAAAATTGGATAGTGTTGTTTTTCCAGAAAAATAGTTGTGTCAGAGACCCATGTAGTAACAAATTATATTGAAAGAAACATGATGGATTCTTCAATTATTATTGAAAATAAAATGATTTATCTCATTCTTTGGAGGGATAGGGATTCATTTCAGAATTTTATCAGCATTATTTTTGATGTTAGACTTGTGATATTCATACATTATTTTTTTATTCTGAATAATAAAAACTGAGCATGAGAACAGCTTTTCTCTTTACCAGTTGCAGGATGCCACCTGATGTTATATGAGCATTACGTCCTTAACACTGAAAATTTTCAAGATATGGATTCATCATGGGATTCAACTGTAAAATATAAAGTGGTAAATTATGTTAACCATCAGAATGCTGGCTCAGATATGAGAATCAGGAAAATAAAGTTCATTTCATATTGAGAGAATAAGGTTTTTTTTTTTAATGTTTTGAAGTGGAAAGTGTTTCATATAATGTATGAATATTTAGTATTATGCATGCAAGATTCAATTACATTTTTTTTTTGGCTACATCTCAATCCATTCTGTAACTAGTGTACATCAGGCATAGAGCTTGAATGAACATGGCATGCACTTTCAGACAAAAAAAGGAGAGAGAGAGAATAAGGTTCCACATGGCATTCTGTGTTGAGGGCTAAGTCTTTTTATACTTTGTTTTTCAATAAGAGAAGTAACTAGCATGAATCTCAGTGCTATATCTTTATGCTGTGTCTGTAATATTGCAGCTGTGTCTCAAGTGTAATCATTTTATTGCTTGGTGAAGATGCTTGTATAAAAGTGAATGCTAATATAAAATTTGATTTGAATTCTCTAATTAAAAACACTGAATAATCTCTTCCAGAGTGGCAGTATCCTGTACCTTGAAGTTCTCTCAAATGTACAGGCAGCCATTAAAGTAATCATCTGTGTTTATCTCCACATGACATCATTCTTGGCTTTTGGCTCAAAATCATCCTCAACATTATACAAAATATTTGAAAAAAGTGGAAAACATGGTCGAGATGAATGTGTAAATTACAGAAAGGTATGGGGTTGCAATATTAGGGCACATGTGTATAGCTCATTATCACATATGCATAAAACAAAAAGATATATCTAGGCAAAAAAAAAAACTCACCAAATTTTACAGGGACAGATTCAAATTTAACATTATGTATCAATAAAAATTAAACATTTTTCTTTTTTTCTTTTCAGAATTTTA
Organism: Cabassous unicinctus; assembly: GCA_029593785.1. NCBI lineage: Eukaryota > Metazoa > Chordata > Mammalia > Cingulata > Chlamyphoridae > Cabassous > Cabassous unicinctus. The sequence goes on along the minus strand of JAQZBX010001511.1, from coordinate 16,489 downwards.
AAATCAAGATACCACTCTCTATTAAATTAATATGTCTGTGGAACATTCTTTGTATACCAGTGTTAACCTCTCTGTTCCATAGACTACAGATGATGGAGTTTGTGAATGGGGGCACCATGTTGTAGAACTTACAAAACTGAAAGCCTAAAGAGGAGATCCTCAAAATTTGAGGTACATCACAGAAATATTGATAGATCATATTTCACTTTTTGAATGGGAGCCTGATCATGATACCTGTGTGGATAACAGAATAGACCAACACTCCCCATGAGCCACCAGTTGCCTGTGTGCACAGTTGTGGGGTGATGGTGAGCCCAAAGTGCAGATGGTGGCAGATGGCAACATAGTGATCATAGGACATCACCGCAAGGGAGGTCAACTCTGTGGTTTCAAATAGAAAAAAACAGGAAAATCTGAGCAGCACATGCTGGGAGAGAAATTAAGTTACTGCCTGTCAGAGAATTTACAATCAATTTGGGAACAGGAACTGAAATGCAGCAAACATCAATGAAGGATAAATTGCCAGTAAAGAAGTACATTGGAGAGGCAGATGAGGGTTAGTTACAATGACAGAAACAATTAGAGGATTCCTAGTCAAGGTTCTGAGATAAATCAAGAATAGCAGACTTTGTAAGATTTGGAGCTTCAGAGAGGTTGAGATATAGATGAAGAGGAATTCTGTGAAGATGGGCAGGATTTCTACATCCTCTAAAACGTTCTAATTTGTTGTCAAAGTATAAAACTTAGAATATGATAAAAGTGAAATGGAGGCAATCTACATCACTATGAAATACAATGCCATGGTTGGTGTCAATGCATGGCATGAAAGAAATGCACAAAAGACAGTATTTTGAAATCAAAGAATGCACGAATTTCCCATTTCATTTTCTTTTCTAACTGAACTGATATTATAATTTCAACATTAATAGGATCAGATCATCTAAGTTAATTAAATATTTTAAAATAAATCCAGTCTTTACAGTTTTTGAGTCATATTTACACTATTTCAGTACAATAAATTGTGTAAATATTGAGTCAAACCTGGAAATTATTTTCTTATTCTTTTCTGCAAATAATCATCCCAGATAAACCCCAGAAGAGATATTCTACATCATTCCATTTGTTTGAAAACTCTACAGCTATTGCTGATTCTATTCCTATACAATGTGTCTAGGATAATTAGTGCTATATCCCCTTTTTTTAAACAGATGTCTCAGATACTCTTTCTGTAAGAAAATTATCAAATGGTCTCAGGTTTTTCTGAGAATGAGTTGAATCCAAATGAGACCAAAAAGATTATGTCTCACTGCCCTTTCATTTAATTTGTTCTACAAGACATTTACCTTCTTACCTGCACATGGTATCTAAGCATAACATACCACCTGACATTACTCTTCCTCCAAACACTCTTCCTTACATCAGGCATGAATTTCAATTTTTGGTGATGTACTCAAATTCTATAAATCTCTTGTGCAAATGTATTTCTAGATTTTACTGAAATGTCCTCATTTAAAACAGGTATTGTTTTCACAATTATTTTACTTTTGCTTGACTTGAAGCATTCAAAATCATAAAGAAAAATTATTTCAATCTTCTATTTCCATTCCTAAACTAATTACCTTGAGGCTTCTAATTTCAGAGCTATATACTTTTTATATGTTGGAAACTTGGAATAGAGTGATGGTAATATAAAATCTTAGAATTTGTATTTTAACTAACTTTATGTATATGTAATTCACTTGTATTTACAAAAGAAACTATACAATTTGGGAAACATTTTGCATGGATAATAGCAATAATAATATTTATTTATAATAATAATAATATTTATTAATTATATTCATATGGATTTCTAATGTATTTGAAAAATACTATATGTGAAGTGGTTTTCTTTAATAACCTTTAATTTATGCTTGCTTATTCTATCATCCAGATTTCTTATGAAGTATAGAAAGTGCTTTAAGCTGAGAATTTTATTAAATTTAAAAAAATTACTCAGTGAATAATTCCACACTATTGACTTAAGGATTGCTTATTGGACATAAAATTCTTGATGACTTTCTAATTTTATCAAAACCACACATTGTTATTAATGCTTAGAAATTTCATTCTTCCTTTCTGCAGATTACATCTTTCTCCTTGATTTGTACAATTTTTTTTAGTTACCATATTTTAAACTTACCATGCAGCTTTGACATCAGCATGCACACGATGTTTAAATGGAATAACTTTGGGCATTAGGGTAGGTCTCACCCTGCTCCTCATTATTTCAGAGATATTTAGAAATTATTTACCTTAACATTTTAATATCTGGAAAAATAAGCAAAGTAAGTGGGTTTTCTGTAATGCAAGGATTGTTGAAAACATGAAATACAAAAATAAATTTAAAATATACATAGAGCATATCTATTTCATGACATCCAACAAATGAATATAAGAAATTGTTCATGGTAAAAAACTTCACTGGTTATCTTGATATTTTCATTTATGTTTACAGGACTATTTTTGCTTATGAGGACTGATCACTATGGAAACTCACTGTTGCTTCTGAATTATTTAGGTTTCCTTTACAAATTAGTGCAAGTTATATTTCATTCTTAGTGCTTTCACTAGCTAAATTTCTTGGTGATTTCTGATTCCTGCTATATCCTCAATATAACAGAAATCTTGGTGATTTCTGATTTCTGTTATATCTTCAATATTTTAAATTCTTTCTTCAAAGCACATACATTTCATAAGGTACCATTTTTAAAATTACTCACCAATAGTAAAGCCAGAATCAGAAACATACAGAAATACTATGAGAATCTATTTATAGTATGGGGCAGAAATAATTAAGTATAATAGTGATCTTTAGACACATCACAGCTGTATCAGTGTATTCTTCATTAGCCATTGTAAAGATATGCATGAATTAAAACATACAATTGTAACTGAGAAATAAGGAAACTCATGTGTCTCCTGTAACATGAATTTCTTTTGCACAGTTTATATTGAGTTTACAAAACTGGTGATCCTGCTTCTTTCTTCACTCAATATAATTCAAGAAGTCATTGTGCAGATAACATTCATATTTATCCTTAAAAACATGAGCAATTTTGTTTTCTTACTCTTTATGCACATGTTTACTCTTTGTAAAGTACACGTATATGTCATATCTCTCTGACGACCTGGAGAAATGGTGATTTCAGGCTCCAGATAGGCAAGTTTTCCTTTAGTTCCTGATTGGTAAAGGTGTATTTAAAAAAAAAAGATTCATAAATCAGAGATGATTCAATATATTTTCAATTTTATGTCATATTATAAACATAACTTAGGTATAAAAGATCCATAAAACATGCAAACACTAATAAAATTATATTTTCTAAGGATATTGACTAACATGACATTCAGGAATATTATATACTGCTTTAAAGTTGCAACAAAAACAAAAATAAACAAACATTGATCAGGAGCTATTATATTTAAAAACTGGAATACATGTTAGAATGTATTTTTAAAAAGAGATCAATTAAGAAAGTTTCTTGCACTGATGGGGACTCTTAATAAAAGTGTTTTAAAGAAACCCTTGCACATGGATATGATAATAAACTTAGATACCCCTTAGATTGTTAGTTAGTACCCCCTTAAGCACTTCTAAGGAAAGTAGCTCATTTTTTATTATTTGAAAACTCTTATTGATAGTTACCAATCTGTACATAATAACAATATGGGACAAGCTAAGGAACTCCTAGGAATGTCTAAGAAATAAAGACAAAAATTGGAGTATCCACATCTCCCTTTAGGACATCAACAAGCTGTGAGATGCAGCACAGAAATTTATGTAGTAGAGATAAAAAGTCAAATTTATGAAAGCAGAAATCCCCCTGGACTTATCATGAGACATTTTTAGTTTTACCAGTACTGCAAACCTTCAGACCAAATTTTTACCTACTTTCTTCATCACTCTATCTTCTCAGTCTCTGTATGTATATGTAGAGGAAAAAAAGCAAAACTTTGAAGATTTCAACTTGATAGAAGATTTAAAAATTCCTTGATGTGGTAAGCATAATCCAGAGAGAGTCTAAATGCATGAAAGTACTGGGCAGATTTACCATCTGGAGAGGAGTGTGAGGGAAAATGATGACTGGGCATCTAATAAAGGCATAGCATTTTTTTTCATGGAAATATAGCACCCAAAAGTGAGCAATGGTAGACAAAATACATACAAAATTATCCTACTGAGAGTCCTTGAAATATTGTATAACATAATTTACTAGAATTTAAATAAATCATCTGTTATAGTTTTTAGTTTCAGGGATAGTTTACACTCTTAAACTCTGAATAATTTATAATTCTGTGGCTTGTGCCTATTGAAATTACCATAATAGAAATTATAATTGAAATACATATAACTACTTATATAATTTATTAAAAGTAATAAGGCCCTTACAGTTTAATGCATTAACACATTTAAAAAATTGTTACTGCCTCAGAGTAAAATAAAATTATTGGGAGGAAAGAAGTGATATTTTCTTTTGATAATTTCCTTAATCCTGCTTTACTGCAATGTAGATGAATTCTCATAACTTCATTAATTCTTTTGTAAAAGCATATAGTTTTCATCTAGAAAATATTGGTTCACAGAGTGAAGCATATCTAAGAAATATGACATGTTTCATTTAACATACCAAAACAAATTTCATCTGTAAATATAATCAACAATCCTATCAGACCTGTCTTTAACAATAGTTAAAAAATAGGGAAGCTATCAAGATCATAGGAAGGGCAGAAGTTTTTCTAAAAATGTAATTGTCACTTGAAATTCAAATTTTATCATTAACAACTAATTTCAGCAGTTGTTTTCATGATATTTTTTATTCAGCATTTGAAGGGTTACAGAAAAATCATGACGAAATTAAAATGTTCTCACATAACTCCCAAAACACAATATTCCTTATTATTCACATTTTGCATAAGTATGGTAAATTTGTTACAATTGATGAAGCAATATTATTATAATTATACTATTATCTATAGCCCATAGTTTATCTCAGGGCTCATGCTTTGAGTTGAACAGTAGTTATATGTTTTTTCTTTCATTTTTTTTTCTGGTAACATATATATCAACGATAATTTTCCATTTTAATTACTTTCAAATTGTGACAGTTTGAGATTCCAAAAAGAGAAATTATTGTCAGTTGCTCTGGGTGTGAAACCCTTTGATTGTATTAGATTCAGCTGAGATGACTTTGATTAAATTATGTTAAGATTAGGGCTTTGATTTGACCACATCATTAGGGTGACTCAGTTTGAGTCCCTGCCCCCCCACTGTGGGCTATATAAATGGACACTTAATCAAGGAGACACACAGAAGCAAATCCCTGAGAAAAGAGAGCTCCATAGACATGGAAGAAGATCCTATAGCCCTGGGAAAAGAGATGAGCCATTCGTCTGACAGTTTACATCTGACCTCGTGATGAGAACATAGCAGCTGAGCTGGAAAGAAATAAGCCCTCCAATTTACAGCTGAGATCAGAAGAAGCTGGGCCTATGGAATCTTAAGAGGAAAGAGGAAGGCTGAATGCCTGCAGTTATCACCCACCATCTTGCTTCAACATGTGGCAAATGACTTTGGGTGAGGAAGTAACCTTGAGTTGTACTCTTTAGGGACTTGTAACTAAGTTTTACCCAAAATAAATACCCTTTATAAAAGCCAACAGATTTCTGACATTTTGCATCAGCACCCCTTTGGCTGACTAATACAGAATTTGGTACTGAGAGTCAGATGGTGATTTTACAATTACCAAAAATGTTGGAACAGTTTTATATATGTGTAAAGTGTATTTTTTGGAGGAATTGTGAGATTCTTTATGGAAAAAGCATAGATTGCTTTGAAGGGACTGTTGTTAGGAATATGGAGCCTAAAGTTATTTCTAATAAGGCCTTAGAAGGAAATGATGAAACTATTATTGGAAAGTTGAGGCAAGGTGATCCATGTTTTAAAGTTGCAGTGAACTTAGCAAGGTTGACTCCTGATGTTATATGAAAGACAGAATTTTAAAATTATGAACCTGGAGATTTCCAAACTAAATGTGGAAAATGCAGTTTGACTTCTCCTTGCAGCTTATAGCAAAATGATAGAGGAAAGCGATAAGTTGAAGAGGATCCTATGGCCCAAAGAAGAGAGATGAGCCATTTGCCTGATTGCTTATAGCTGACATTGTGAAGACACCAGAGCAGCTGAGCTGGAAAGAAATGAGCCCTCCAGCCTACAGCTGAGATCAGAAGAATGTGGGCCCATGGCACCTTAAGAGGAAAGAGGAAAGGTGAACCCTTGCAGATATTGCCTACCATCTTGCCTCAACAGATGGCAACAGACTTTGTGTGAGTAAGTAACTTTGAGTTGTACTCTTTAGAGACTTGTAACTGTAAGTGTTTTCCACAAATAAATATCTTTTATAAAAACCAACAGATTTCTGGTATTTTCTGTCAGCACCCATTTGGCTGACTAATATACAAATATATGTTTCAGTTATATTTATTACATTCACAAGTTGTGCTACCATCATCACCATCCATTACCAATTTTTCCTTCACTCCAAACAGTAACTTTGCACCTCTGTTAACTAGTAATTAGCTGCCATTTCCCTACCCTAACCTGTATTTTGGTAGCCTGTATTCTAGTTTCTGATTCTATGAATTTGCTAATTCTAATAATTTATATCAGTGAAATCACATTTGTCCCTTGGTTTCAGTTTTTTTCACTCAACATGAGGCTTTCAAGATCCATCCATGTTATCGCATATATCAGAACTTTATTTCTTTTAACAGCTGAATGACATTCCATTGCATGTATATACCACATTGTTTATCCATTTATTGGTTGATGGACAATTAGGTTGCTTCCATATTTTTCCAAGTATGAATAATTACACTATGAATATACATGTTAAAATATGTTTGAGACCCTGCTTTCAATATTTTTGTGTGAATGCCTAGTAGTAGTTTGGCAGGTCTTATATCAATTATATATTTAACTCTCTGGTGAAGCACCAAACTGTATACACACACACAAACACACATAACACACTAGAAAATTTTCAGCATAAAAAAAATAATTTAAATATCTGGTAATATAAAATATTGATGAGGAAATTGTGCAAAGAAAACTCTCACTAATTGGTACAACCAGATCAGAAAACAGTTTGTCATTGTATTTTAAACATCTGTTTATCTATTCAAGAATAATTTTATAATTGGGTGAAATGCAAGCATTTTTGATATCCTATTTTTCATTAAAATCTTCTATAGACTTTAAGTCTAAGATTAATGGTCAATAAACCTCCAAAATAGTAGTAAAGAATACAAATTTAGAACATCAGTTATGAAGACAATGGTAAAGTATTTGTGAATTGATTTTAATATATTTTAGAGGACAACATAGGAAATTTGGTAACTAAGGTTGTGGGTAGAAGTGTTAGGTAAGAGTATAAATGAAAACAGAATGAGGGACAGATGTATTTGGCCATGTTAAAATCTGAAATGTGGAGTCTATGGGAGAGGCAAGCATTGTCTCCCTTAGCCTTATCCTGTTAACACCAGAAGTAGTCAGCAGCCAGTCATGTGCAGACTTAGAAATATCTGAGGGTGTTTCTCTATTAAAATAGATATTGAGTAAATTATAAGGGAAAACCATGGGCAGCCTTTTGTATTAAGGCCTGTAAGGAATGTGTCCTCCAATGTATAATTGAGAGGACTCCTATATATTGCTGCCAGCTCCACACCTACATACCATGAAGCAGAACTCACCAGCCAATTGGCTTCAAGGTACAGAGATCAGAAGCAGCTTTTAGTTGACTTATGTACAGTTTAAACAGACTGATCAGGACTACAAAGCAGTATCAGAAAGCCATATTTTGAAAGAAAAGTAACATTAAAACATTATAAATGGTTCAAAATATTCTGAGACAGTTAAAAAAACAGGGTAACATTATAAAACTTGTAATTAAAACCTTCAAAGAGATATAATATGATTTTGTATCCTCCTTTCATTAAGAGAAAAATACCATCTCAGAATAAAGAGAATTATTGGGAAATTATACATATATATATATTTGTATAAATTTATGCAATCTAAAGCATTGAAAAGAGCATTTGAAACAAGAACAAATATACATCACTATTACAAGGTGGTAAGAATATGGAGATGCATGGGAAAATACAATTAAGGTAACTTGTGGACTATAGTTAACAGCAGTATTGTGATACTCTTGCATCAATGTCATAGAAGGTACTGTGTTAATTAATAATAGGAGGGTATGGAAAAATATACTAAATGTATGCTATAGACCATAGTTAGTGGTAACAGTCTGATCTTGTTCTCTCATAGTCTTTAACAAATGTTCTACAATAGTGTAGGGTGTTGGTGGAGAGGTGTTGTATGGGAATTCTGCACATTATGAATGATTGTTTTGTAATATCAAAACTTCTCTAATAAAATGTTTTTAAAAGATCATTTGCTGTATTACTGAAAAGAATTGAAATAAATTTCTCATACTATATAAAGAAAATGCATATATTTTGAAAATACAAAAGAAATAAATGATTGTGTAATTCTGAGATAAAAACATGAAACTGTATTATATCTATTTTGTCAATATTCAATCTAACTAACTAACTAGTTATCTTCACTCCACACATTTATTTAATGCTTAGAAAGAAAAGTTCTGAATATGCTTTCAGTGGTCTTGGAAATTTAAAAAAATGTTTGTTTAACAGTAGGAATGTGAGATTGAAGGCATAGATGTCCCTGCTAAGTCCTAGTGGGGCAGCAGTGAAAGCAAAAGGGTAAAAAAAGGAAATTTACAATTAAAAATTACAAAATAAAATCCAAAGAAAATATTCTTTAGAGAAGAAAAAGTTAAGTCTTTTGACTAATATAGCTTACATCATACCAGGTACATTAATTAAAAAATACACACTCAGAAATACCAATGTAGAACACCTGAAAAATATTGAAAAAATATCAAATTTTAGAGAGAAAGTAAAAGGAAGGAGAATCAGTAGAGTAGTAGATTTGGGGGACCAGAAACCAATGGTTCTACATATTCAAATGTCTGGAGGAGAATTCTTGAACTGTAACTCTATATATAATATAAATTATATATAAACCAAGGGATTTGAAAATTAAAGACATATATACTCCAGCATAGATCTGGAAATGTAATTACCAATTTTTAAGAGTGTTACCCAAGTATAAAATTGGCCAAAGTTGTCTTTCCCAGAAAATAACTGTTCTGATTACTGAGGTATTAAAATATTAATTTTTAAAAATTGCATTATGAAATCCTTGTTTATAGAAGTATAAAAATGAAATTTGATGAATATAAACACATTTCAGACTTTTACTAGGATTAATACTTTTGGATAACATAAGTTTTGTGGTAATAATCCAACTTGCTTCTATATTGAATAAAATGTCATGAGCCATAATGAAGCTGTTGTGTTCTTTGCACCAGTTGCAGGTTGAAAACTTAAGTTAAATGATGGTAAGTTCCTTAAGGCTGAATATTTTCTAAGCATGGATTTTAAAGTATGAAGGCTGGTTTCCTGTTGTTTAGATATTAAATGTTAATATATTATTTAGCCACCAAAATGTTAGCTAAGCTTTTGGGAATGAGAATAATAAAACTCTTTCCATCTGGAAAGGGCAAGCTTTTTTTTTTTTTTTTAAGAATTATTTTCTTTATTTTTATTTATTTATGCCCCCCTCCCTGATGTCTCCCTTGTCTGTCTGCTTACTGTATCTGTTCCTTTTCTCGGGAAGGCACTAGGAACTGAACCTTGGACTTCCCAGGTAGGAAGTGAGTGCCCAACTGCCTGAGCCACATCAGATCTCCACTGGCTTTGGCAGTCTGCTTGTTGCAGCATCTGCTGGTTGTGGTGTCTACAGGTTGCAGTGGTTGTGGCATCTGCAGTGGTTGCAGAATCTGCTCATGTTCTTTAGGAGGCACTGGGAACCAAACCATGGACCTCCCATGTGGGAGGCAGATGCCCAACTACTCAAGCACATCCTCTCACTAGGGTAAGCTTTTATTTCTCATTTGGTGGGAAAAGTGAATCACATAGCATAAGCAATATCCAGTTACTGCAGGAAAAAATTCATTTCTATTGATTGTAATATCTCTCTCTGCTCAGTAAGTCCTTTTCCTTTATGTTGCAGAAAGCTTGAATAAATTGAGTACTCCATACATTTTTTATCCTTAGCTCATAAAGGGATGAAAAGCTTCCAAACCATATCCCTGTTGAAAGCCAGGGTTTTAATAGCTCACATTTTCAATAAAATAAGCAACTCTTCAAGATTTCTAACATTAGCAAGAGCTACAGTTCTTAATCCTTATCATGTCCTGAATTCCTCACTTGGCTCTATTTTTAATAACTTTATTTCGATACCCAGACAGTATAAGAGTGAGTGCTAAGAGAGCATTTTAAATAGTAGGCCTCTGTAAACCAATCTCTCAATATTCTATTCCCTATCGGCAGTGACTGTACCCTGAAGCTCTCCCAATTGTACAGGCATCTGCTGAAGTACTTGGTGAATAAAGTATGGTCTTATCCATATGATGTTCATTGTTTTTTGTTCAAAATCATCCCAATCTTTTCCACAAACTTTTGGAAATTTGGAAAATCTTTTCAATAATAATGCAGAAATTACACAATATAGTATTGAATATGAAAACTAGGACACAGTGATGTAAACTTCACATCATGGAATAAACAACAAAAATGTGCAGGTAATAAAACACTAAATATTAATGAAATAGATGCAAATTTAAGTACATATCTCAAGTATAATTAAATTTCTTTCAAATTTTGTGTCAACATAGAGGAAATGGGCAAAAGACATTATATATAAATCAGGGAACACATATATTTCTTTTATGATTTTTCCTAACTCTGCTGATATATGTTAATTTCAGTGTTCATAGGATCAGAGAATTATAAAGTAATTTAAAATAAGACTGATCTCATAAACCTTTCAGTTATTTTCACATGCACACTAGGTCTGTTAATATCTTTTCAAACTCTTTTTAGAAATGCCCATTGTCTTCTTTTATTCAACATCAAAAATTGTTCCAGACATACTCTGTAAGAGAGTCTCTGTATCAGCCAATTTTTTATGAATTTTCTACATTTACTGCTGATTCTCTACACTTATCATGACTAGGATAAGTTCTGATGTATCTTTTTCTGTGTCCAGCTGACTAAAGACTGTTTAAGTAACAAAGTTATTCAAATTTCTGAGGTCTTCTAAAAATGATATTAATTCCAATGAGACCAGATAAATTATTCCTATCACTCTTTCTTTGCAGTGTTCCATAAGACATGAAAGGGTCCTTTCTTCCTTTGCAGCGTCATCCAGAAAATGGTTATTTGATTCAAAATCTAATTGATTCCATTTTCCTTTTGTCAATTTATAGTCTGATTTCTTTAGCTGTCACTCTATTTCACATTCTTACCAGTTAAGAGTTTTTAAGAAAATATCCCAACTGAAATGTGCCTTCTATAAATTGTCCTGTCTTCCAACAGAAATGATTCCCAATATTTATGAAGGCCTTCCAAATTACCACCCTAAATGCTTTTCTATATTTTTTGAAATTGCTTCATTTAAAATAACTATTCTAACTACAATTACTCTATTTGTAATTTTGAACCATTTACAATCATAAATCAAACTTGTTTTAACCATAATTATTTTGAACCATTTACAATCATAAACCAATCTTGTTTCAATATTAACTATTTTTCAATGATAAAATAAATAGTAGACATCCAATTCCCTTACTTATAACTTTCATATATGAAACACTGAGAATTAAAGTGTTATAAACATAAATATGTTAGATTTCATACAATGATTATTTTACTTATATACTTCATTTGTCATTGCAAAAATATTTTATAATTTTTGTTACCATTTATGTAAATAATAATAATGTTGATTTTCCTACATTGGTTATATTCATATGCATTTTCTGAGTTTTTGCCAAATATGTAATGCAGGTTGTTTTTCTGTAATAATCATTGCAATGATGTTTGACTTATTCTATCATCCTCATTTTTTATAAAGAAAAGAAATTCCTTGAAGAAGATAATTTATTAAACAGTGAAAATATTACTCAGGTACTAAGTTCATATTATTGAACTAAAGGATAGTTTATTGGCCCAAACAAAATGCTCAACTGTTTTTATTTTCTTTATCAAATCTATGCTTTGTTATTGACCCTTAAAATTTTCCTAACTATTCTCCATTATTTCAGATTGCTTCTTTCTCCTCATTCTCTAGAATTTGTTAAATTTCCCTCTGCTAAATACACCTCCTGACTATTCCTCCATAGTGTATCATGATGGTTGAAAAAATAGCCTTGGATATATGAGACAGTTCAGGGATTTTTCTATACTCCTTATTACCTAAAGGGTATTTAGAAATTACACATTTCACAATGTCATATGTGTAAAACAACATATTGAGTAAGATTCTTATTCATCATCAACTGTTAAACAGTTGAAATACAATGATGTTTAAAGAATCTAGATAGAACATAGGTCATTCTTTATATCCAAAAAATAAAAGTCAGTTTTTTTCATAGTAAAATCTGCACTAGCTATCTTGACCTTTCTTTTGAAATTTTAAGGACTATTTTTGTTTTTATGGAAGAATTTCTAAGTAATATCATAATATTATTGCATATAAATTTCTTAATTATCCTCTAGAATATACTTCATGAAGTATTTAACTCATAGAGTTTTCACTAGTACACTTTCTACATAATTTTTGCATAATTATATTTTCAATCTATTGAGTTTGGACTATCAAATTCAGGGAACTTCATTTTGCATTTCAGCAACCAAGCAAATTAAAACAAGCATATTCTTCAGCATAAATCATACTATAAAATGGGTATATTTATATATGTTAAGGTTCTTGAGACATATCACTCCCTTTCAGTGGATTCAATATTTCTCCTTTTAAAGAAACACATGAATTAACACATACATAAGTATATACCTGAGAAATGAGATGACAAGTGTATCCCCCTTGACATGAATATTTCTTTTATATTATTTAAAGAGGCTTTACAAAATCCATGCTCCTATTTATTACTTCACTAGTGAAATTCAAGGAGCTATTTCTCAGAGAGATTCATGTACACCCTAAATCTTATGAACCAACCTACCTCTGTTTTGCATAAATACTGTTATTCTTCAGGAAGTACCTGGATGGATCATTTCTCTGGCACATCTTGAGGAATTAGTAATTGCATCCTCCAGAGGCCAGTTTTACCTCAATTCCTGATTGTTCAGGATTCTTTGGCTATGCATATGAGATTATTTAAATTTGAAATAGTGTTTATTAACAAATAATTTAATAAAGAAGTGTTTAAACTAAAGAAAGAGAAATATTGGGGAATGGTTTCTACTTCATTGTAGACTCAATGCATTTTCAATTTATAACTATGATTTGTTGCATTATAATATATCCAAGACATCATGCAACCCCTGATAAAATTATATTTTCTATTGTTTTATACTATTATGGTATGAGAAAATTCATATAATATTGAAAATCAATAATCACAAGAAAATGAAATAATAATTGATCAGTAACTACTAAATGAAAGAAAACAAATTTTAGAAGGAATTTTACAAATTAAATCAAGTAAAATATAAAGATGTGTGACACAGAGTTTTCCTCTTTACTAACCACAAGATATTGAATCTCATCATTGCATAAGGGACCTATCCTTATATTAGGTGGCCATCAAAATGTGAGAAACTACACCTCAGTAATTAGCCAATTTGTCTTTATTCTGGAAATCTTATTAATAGCTGTCATTTGAAAAGTATCATTATATTGGAGAAGCTAAAAAAACTTTGTGGATAGTCTTGGAAATGAGTTCAAAATAGAAGGGTTTTGTAACCCTGCAAGATATCAACATGATCAGTGAAATTCAGCATGGAAAGATTTATTACTAGAAAGGAGACAAATCTATAGAAGCAGAAATCACCTAACTCAGTAAAGGATATTGTGGCTTCAACAGATACAGTAACTCAGAACAGTTGTTTTATCGAGCCCCAGCTGATCTTTATTTGGTTTAATTTACTTATTTTACCCAATTTATCATTATTCTGAAAATTCATATTAACAGTTGCCAATCCAGAAAAAATCAGAACCTTGCATACGTTAAGAAGCTCTGGGACATCTAGGTAGTGGCTCAAAAAATAAGTCTCTACGCACCCCTCCAGGATGTCAGTACAGTTAACAAATGTCAACAGGCAAACTTTGCTGGATGAAGATAAGAATTCAAATCTATGGAAGGAAAAACCCCCTGTAACTCTCTAAAGGAAAACTGTGGCTGCACAGAGACAAGTAACATTAGCAACAGTTTCTACTTTCATCATTATTCCAAATTCTCAGTTTCTGTATTTTATTATAGGCAAAAATAAGAACCCTAAATTATTAATTAGCTTAATGGAGACAGAAATCTGTCCCTGAATGTTTTCCTTTGCCAGAAGTTATGTAAAGCCAACCCATTTCTGGTATATTGCTTTACATAGCTTCTTAACTGAAGTGATCTAATAAAAAAGTCCCACCTAAAATAGATACAAACCCACAGGAATGGATTAACTCTAAGGACATGTTCTTTTCCCAGGTCCACAAAAGCCTCAAATATAGGACTTAAAAGAGAATAAGGGCAGGCAAAAAAAAAACATTAAAAATATAATACCCAAGCTTCATTCAAATTTTGCAAATATAATTAAAAAGAATTTACATAAATCATCAGTTTTAAATATTTTCTTGCTTTCTGGGATCACTTGTACTCTAAAAATTTTAGTTTTAAAATTTAAATATATAATTCTAAAGGATTTATATTAATGTGGTTAATAAATATTAAAAATTACCATTTTAGAAATTAAAACTGATGGATATATGCACTTATTAATATTACTAAAACTAATGAATAACTTATATATTAATATAAAAACGCTTCTTTATGAGCAAATATATTATTACCCAAATTCAAAATTAAATCAGTGAGAAGAAAGATATAGTTTTGCACTTGTGAATATTTCTTTAATCCTGGTTTAGTTGGAGACAGCTGAAAGCCTATATATATTTCTACATTCATTTTGTTGAAAGATGTTGGTTTGGTTAAATTATGTAAGAAACTCTGGCCTCACCCATGTGGACATAACCTATGGTAAAGTGATAGAATGTAGCTGTACATTGAAGGGATAAGTCAGGAGGGTAGTGATATACTGGGTTGCATGGTGCAGGGTTGACAGGTGGGTAGATTGGCAAGGGTGTGTTAGGATACCGAGGATACTGGGGGGAGAGATGGGAGAGGGACCAGGTGAACACTTAAGATTTGTGGGTATGAGGTAGAAAGTACAGAGGTGGGAATGCTCTTATGGCAGTATGACAATGAAGTGTCAATGCTTTAGGGTTTTGGTTGGGGGTGCATTTGGGATAGTGCATATCTGGAGCAGGCTTCTAGGGAGTGTGTGAGTGTTCATCCTGTCATAATGTGTTGTATCAGTAGAAGACCCACACAATGAGAGGGAAGGAGATGGATTGCCATCTTTGGGAGGACTGATTAGCTCAGAAATAGACAGGTGAGCATCTCTTAGGGGGGAGGGCAGTTCCTAATAGTGGAGGACAAACCAGTGTGTCATGACCTCTTGTTGCATGTAATCATGAATCTAGTCATCCAATGAGTCAAGCCAAGGGGTCGTCATGGGCCCTGGGGGTGGGGTGGTGAAGGAGGAACAGAATAGATCAAACAGGGGTATTTAGTGGTCAGTGGAAATGTTTTTCATTACCTTACAGTGATGGACACAGGGCATGGTAATTATCATCAAAATTTACAAAAGTGTATGATCTAAAATGTAAAACATACTGTAAACCGTTGACAATGTTTAGTAGATATGTTTCACTATCTGTATATCTTATAACAATGTTACCATCAACACAAAAAGTTTTAATAAGGGGTGAGGAAAAGGGAGGAGGTTGGGTATATGAGAGTTTCTTGTATTCTGTTTGTGACTTTACTGTGACCTAAAACTTCTTTGAAAAATAGTGAGACACTGGGGAGTGAGAGGGGGAAGGTGCCATGGTACAGATTGGATGCCAGATATTGCAGTGATAAAAGGCAAAATGTCAAAAAAAATTTTTTTCAATTTATTTTCATTTTTTGAATAACCGAAAACTTTAATTTTATTTTATTTTTAGTTTTTTTTTAAGCTTTCATATATTTTATCTCTTATATTTAAACATCATTATTATTTCATTTCCCTATTAATTGTATTTGGCTATTGTATTGGCTTCATCTTTAAAGAAGCTTTGGATCACAGAAGGGTTACAACTGAGGCAGGAGAGGATCATTGGTGGGGGGTGTCAAGGATGGGGGGTGCATGGGAGGAAGTTCACTGGAACACATATAAG